>CAWUFW010011333.1:540000-542500 GCA_963921515.1 Calotriton arnoldi
ACGCGATGTGATTTCTGCCCAATGCTCTGAATGTCAAAGTGAAGAAATTCAATGAAGCGCGGGTAAATGGCGGGAGTAACTATGACTCTCTTAACCTATTCTCAGTTATAGTGGCCTTTACCTCCCAGTGGTCCCGCCGGTAACTGCCTCTATAGTGCTTGACTATTCGTAGGAAAGTCTATGGAGACAGGCCAAACAAGGTTCTATCATGGCGACGAGCGTGATAGTGAGAAATGGCGAAGCAAACTAACACAATTCCAGATGGGGTAGTTCCTGGCGATTAAAAACCCCGTTAAGATGGCGAAAGGAGGTGCTGTCTTTCCCAGAAATCCTTAACCTCCTTACCGACTTTGACAACCCAGCACCCGCTTCAAACAATGCAATAAGTAACAACGATTCAGGTCACGATATGGCACCTAGTTCACCCTCCGTAGCAGATGAAGACACAACAGTAGACCTCAGTAAAACCATTGAATTTGTGGCCTCCTCAGCCAAGAATGACATTGTCACAACTAACTTTGAAAATCTACCCGATGTGTACGAGGTCAGCAAAGAATTGAATGCAAAGAAAAGCGATTACACAAAGAAAGTCACATATTGGAAATACCCAAACGAAAAGTATAATTGTGACTTATGTGGAGACATATTGGGAACATTTAAAGAACTAAGAAAGCATGTCTCTAACAAGCATAAAGGCTTCTATCTCAAAACCTATTGCTCAAAATGTGACAAAGAAGCCGAATACCACAATATTGCATGCCATTATGCCAAATGTAAAGGAAGACCTCAAAAGGGAGTGCTGCCATTCCTGTGCAGCTTCTGTGACCTCCGATTCGGATCAAAGATTGGAGTTTCACAACATGCTCGGCATGCGCATCCAAGAGCGCAAAATGAGGCTAGACTAGCAGCTCTAGCAAGCAGCAAACCATCAAAACTATGGTCACAGGAAGAAATACTGCTATTAGCAGAATTGGAAAAAGTATATCAAAACAAGAGAAACATTAATGCGCTGATGGTTCCGCATTTTGACAATAAAAACAGCAAACAAATTGCAGAAAAAAGAAGAGATAAGAGAAAAAATCGGTAAAGGATGTACTGCAAGCATCCAATATCTCGGAGAATGACTCTTGCGATGAACCAGAGGTTACAGTGGAAGTAACAACAGAAAAGCGCAGAGACTTTATCAATCGCAAACGTGCGCAAAAATCAAGAACTTTGTTGAGCTGGAAGATAGAATCACAGTAGTCGAGAGATACACCAAGAACATAGAGCAACACGATGCTGCTATGGATCTGATGGATGAGATAGTGACTTATATCGCAGAAAACACCACTGATATAAGTCCTGTACCAGCAAATCGTACAGAACCAACAAGCGAACTCAATAATGAGCCTATGAACTCTGCTCAAGATGAGCACCAGAATGCCTCAGTAGAAAACAAGATAACAAAGAAAGACAAGAAAAACGGAAGGCTTAATCGGACGCACAAGAAAAATTATGCAAAAGCAAAGGGCAGTTATAAAGAATACCAGGCAATGTTTAAAAAGACAAAAAGAAAATTGCCAGGATTATCACTGATGGGGCAGAAGATGCCACTTGCCAAATCAGTGCTGATGAAATTTTCCAATACTGCAAAGGCATAATTGGAAAAGAAAACAAGAAAAATCCTAAATTCATACCGATTGATCGGATACCGGATGAATGGGAAATTGGAAATTTATGTAAAGAAATTACACTGCTCGAAATAACTAATGCCTTCGATGACTCGGATCTAAAGAAAGCAGTAGGGCCTGATAAGATTGGTCTGAATGACTTGAATAAAGTACATAGCAAGCAACCAAAACTGCTGCCCAGAATTTTGTCGTCTTGGTTATCGATGAGAAGAGTACCAGAAAGTATCAAAAAGAACCGGTCAATATTGATACCTAAAAATGTACTGATTAGTGAACTTAAAAAAATCAGTAATTGGCGTCCAATTACCATCGGTACTGCATTCATGAAGTTATTCACAAAAATATTAACTAAAAGACTCATTTTTTGTTGAACTGAATACGAGACAAAAGGCTTCATGAAGGTGAGAGGCTGTCTCGAGAATCTGACTCTTCTACAAAATATCATAAAGGGGCACGAAAAACAGTCACTCATTAGCAGTTGTATTCATAGATATCTCAAAAGCCTTTGACTCTGTCAGCCATGGTCACATTATACAGAGTCTCGCAAGGCACAGAGTTCCATCATACATCAGAGACATAATAAAAGACTTATACACTGACTCAACAACTTCTTTCAAGGGAAAGAACAACGAAGCAACTCCTGAAATAACAATGAAATCTGGGGTTAAACAAGGTGACTCTCTATCCCCACTGCTATTTAACATTGCCATGGATCCTCTGATCTGTGATCTTCAGAAAGACGGCAACGGCTTCACATTCGGATCTGATGGTCTTATTGAGCAAATCACCGCTCTCGCCTTTGCCGATGACATCGCAGTACTCAGCAG
>CAWUFW010011333.1:547500-623201 GCA_963921515.1 Calotriton arnoldi
GTTAACAATTCCTAGGTAAAGCAAGTGTGCCTCATTTTTTTAAACAGCCAGACAGGTTACAGGAAATAACACAAGACAGGAAAGTACAACTCATGGTTTCGCAGGTGTTATGATTTACAGGGGGGGGGGCCTCAGGACCAAATTATCTGTTGTTAAAGAGGAATGCATGTTTGCTGAGATCGACAACATCCAAGCTACAAATTGACTGAAAGCTTGGCGTGTTTCCGAAGTTCAGGGATGAGACTTGCACATACATACCCTGATCTATAATGCTGAAAGCCTAATAGAAGTCTCGGGTCCGTGGTACCTAAATCTGCTTTTCTCCACTTGCTAAAACATGCTACATCTCAAATCGTAAATAAACAGTCCCATAAATCCCTGGAATGAAAGGAGCATAAATATGGAATTGCTTCTCACCAGAGGCCAAGGGAGCCATCCTATCTGGTGGCGCCAACGTGATATATGGAGACTACAGTAAAAGTGCCTTATTCTAGGGAATTTACTAGAATGGTGGTGCATGCATGTTAGCTTAACATCTGACAGGTAGCTATCATTGTGGGCACTGGTGCAAAAGACCAATATGGGTGGTACACTGATTTCGTTTGTCCCACTCCATTATTTGCCTAATATGTCTCGATCAGACGCACATCCTTCATTAAGGTTTGTGCTATGCCAGTGATAAGAGATGATGTAATACTAAAAGGTACTGGTTCCTGTACCAAGTGATCATTTAGCAAACTCTTAATTTCTGGGACTTGTAGTTTATTTCAGTTCCATAACTGAAGAGCCAGATTAAAATGTGGTAAAAGTAATGTCTATTGCTTATGTTACAGGTCACCACTAAAAACTGATGAGCATAAACATGAGTTTCCGTCTTGATTTGGTATATGAGGAATGGGGGTATTTTCTGTGCAGCATTATCACATGCTAAATTACCATAGGTGATTTTGAGGACATATTGGCCAGGCTAAAGATTGAATAGCCCCCCTTCAAAAAGGTGCAGCAGTTGGAAAGTGCATGCTGACAGTGGTGCAGTAACACAGATGTCCCGTATTATTCATTCCACTGGGGACGACTTAAAATAACAAGGTACATTCTGCTGCACCTGTAATAAGAGCTTATGAATGGAATCATTGCGTCCCTGTGACATAGACCCATATGGCCTCGATCGAGGGGACTATTAACCTGTAAGATGATGGGGAAGAGCAAGAGAAGACAGAAGTGTGTGAAAGGTTACAGATAAATGACAAAGGCAAACAATCCATAAATAGAGAGGGCAGAAAGTGAATCTTCTTGACAGCGGGTAGAGCTAAATAAAGTTTCATTTGTATTTTGGCATTGTTCGAGTCAAGGTTTTGAAAAACGAGCTGGACGTTGATAAGCTGGCAAGGTGATCTGATGGTTACAATGAGATATGACCCAAAAGTGCACCATGAAAAAAAAAGAAATAAACAGTATACTCGTACCCCGGAGCTGGCAAACGAAGCAGCCAGCATAACTGTGGCACAATCATACACCTGAATACAGTGACCCAGTCAATCCCAAACAAATGTTTTTTGCATAAATTATACTATTGTGTGCGTTGAAATGAATTGTAGTTTGCATATGTTTGAATTTATGGAAATACCACAGAAGCAAACATTTTACACATGGCCACCTCAATGTGTACGCTCTTCCGAAAACAATCTTTGATGCAATAAATACAACCTTGAATTAGAAACGAGAAATTAATGTGTGACAATAAAGTCAGCAACTATCCCACAAGGCTCAGCTAATGGGGGCAGGGCTCATGACTGAAAGCGAGGCTTGGAGAATGATGCATTCCAAGCCTTGTGGAAGAAATGAAAGTTACAGGAAGACGCGCATGCAGCCTATGGTGTGGAGTGAAATAGAAACGAGAGAACAAGGCAAACAAATGAAAGGCACCGGATTGGATGGCAAATGAAACCTTTTGACTAACCAATTAAGCCTCATAACAGAAATGCCAGCACTTGAAAAATAAGCACAGATCAAGCGCTGTGCAGGTAAAACCTCAAAAGAATTTGTTCCACAAAAGTGGATGAAAACAGTACTTGGGCCATGGGACACTGATAAGAGAAGCACACGAGAGGAACAACAGGAAATAGTATGTTACAGACATTAGAAATGGAGGAAATGTAAGTGGTAAGCACACCAACCAATGAAAAATGAGGGCAGGATGTAAGCCCCTTTTAAGATTTATATTAAATGCAATTGATTTCATAAGCACAGCGCAAGCAATGTGCAGACGAAACCTAAAATGGAAGTAATGAGAAATAAACATATTTCTCCTGGTTATGCCTGTGACACATACCATTTTGATGCATTCCCAGGTTTACAATTCATTGTAAATCTGGGAATGTGCCAAAATCCATGGGTGGATGCATTGGAATGCCCACACTCCACCCATGGAATGCCTCACTGCAGCAAGGTAATGCAAGCCAGCAAGATGTGCTGCCTTGCGTTACTTTGGATTTACTAAACCACACAAGGTGGCTTAGTAAATCACAAGGGCTTGCGTTACCTTGCATCGCTTTGCCTGACGTAAGGGTAACGCTAGCCCTTAGTAAATCTGGCCCCGAATCTCCATGCCTAACTGAGAACACATCAAGTGGCCTGCAAGTAAATCACCTCTTTAAGCAAATTTGTAATCTGTACTCTACCTGCCATTCACCCTTGACACCACTCGAGAGGTCAGACAGAATAAAGCCCACTGGAAATGCTTTTGTAGACAAAAACAAAGCCCTTCGCCTCCTGGTGCAGTGGGAAACTGCTTTCTATCTGTATTAACTACTAGCCTCACGGTCTAGCCTTGCTCTTCTAAACAAAGGGCAATGAAGCAATGATAGACTACCTGTGGTAAACCTTGGCTGGGCTTGTAGGGGCCAGAAAGGCTGTTTCTAGAACTTTAGCACTACTTCCACCATGTAGGCAACAATATACTTGTCTGCACCACCTGTACAGTGCATCCGCCCTCCTGCACCTGTGGACCAGGAATGTATTTCAACAATCAAGAAAAACTTCATCCACATACCCCAACATTGCACACCAGTATTAGATCACATTTTCCCTTACACTCTGTCATGCCTATCAGTGCTAGCACTGCCATTAAAGATGCGGCAGAGATATAGACGCTGAACTAGCATGCCAAACTGAACTTAACTTACACTCATATCAACTGCTGTCTTCAATAAGCTCATCCCAGACGGGTACAAGGTATACCATTCTGCATCACAAATGGATGCACATACACACGAGTGTCCACCTTTGTTTGTTGTGCACAAGCTCCCCTTGACTCTCGTGCTCTATCCCACTTTCCAAATACGCCATCTGAAAGTTTCCACTCAATTCTCTCTCTCCACCAGTCAAAACACCCTTTCCACATCATCTACAGACCTCATGATCAAAAACTACTCTTCAAAGAGAAATTCAAAATCATTGCAGCAAATACCACAGTCCAACGCACTTATTATTGATATCAAATCACTACCTGATCTACAGCAACAATAACAGAGGAATCCTTCATCTCCTCCCTGGATATTACCTTACACATCACCTTCCCTGCTCATTGAATAGGAAGCATATTGGATTTCATCCTCCCTGATCTCTTCACTCATTCTCTATGGTATACTCTGACAACTGCAGCATCTCCTTAGCCATAACTCTCCAACCAAACCCGAAGAAGGGCCTCTTAACCCCATACAAGTGGCCACTTGCTCATTCAAAAATCTACCCAATACAACCTACTACATTATAGTACAGATTTGTGCTGCTGGAACCGTTAGTAACTTTCACTGGCATTGACCACCACACCCTCCGAAGTATCCTCTTGTCCCTCAGCGGTATCACTAAGCTCGTCTTCTAGTAGATAGATTTTGCCTTTGCTCTATTACTAACTGATTTAAATGGAGATGGCCATAAACATTTCATCTTCACAACTCCCTGTCTCTTTCAGGCTTCCTAAAGGATTAGTCCTTGTATCCAATCTCTTCAATCTCAGAACTGAGCCATTAGAGGCTCGGATCACAATTTAGAACCACACAAAGCATCAATAATCCAACAACACTTGGGTCTACGTTAGGGTGCAATCAGAAGTTGGCATTTACTATTTCAAATTCTGCCCCAAGCAAAACTGAATGCCTGCTGAATACTGCAAATGATGTGTGACAAAATACAGTTTGACATAGGTGAGTGGTCTTGGGTTAGAACTTTCAACTCTGAACTTGCAGCACTTGTATCAATCCTCCCGTGATATCGGATGCATCAAAATTAAAGAAGAATTAGCAAAGACAGAAGGTCTCTACTTTTTAACCTGTTGGCTTAGCCAGTGCTTTTTGCAGATGTTGTGCAGCATCGCCCAAAAAAAGGAAAAAAGGCACATTGACGTGAACAAACTCATGCGTTTGTACGGATCCTGACACTGCAGATTCTAAATGAGCGCATGTGTCACCATGCATACGCTCACAGTGAGTCATGCAGGCGTCCTTTTATTTTTTTTAAATCTTCTATTCCAAGATGGCAGTTAATCAAACCAGCATTTGCAATGCAATAGGACTCACATTTAGGCGAGACCTATTGCATTGCAAACGGGAGTCCGGGCGAGGGGTAGAGGGGCGAGAAGGCACGAACAATGGGAGTGCAGGGGGGGGGCAAGAAGGCACGGACTGCGGGAGGGGGGGAGAAGGCACGGGAAGAAAATAGTGCTCACAATCTAAATAACACATACCATGCAACACTCATAGTAAAGGGGCCAGTAGCCTTGGAAGGATACAAATGACGACATGGCCATCATAAGGAGGGACTAACAAGCCTATGGACCAATCGGAAGTCAGCATTTAGGAACGACAAAGACACAAGCCAATGAAAAAGATGGGCGGGGGAGTGGGCGTGGCTTCTCTACTACCACAGATCAACCCCAGAGCAGCGCTTGCGCGCTGGCTCAGGGCTCGACCTAAAAATGAACTTTTACTTGCACAAAACATTTTGAAAACATTGCCTCGGCTGCAAATGGCAGCTGCTGGCTCCCAAAACAATTGAAAAATAAATTGGAGGCTAGAAGGGGCGGGGAGAACTGAAGGAGCGGGAGGGGACAGTGGGTGTGGGAGCAACAGGAACTGAGTAGGGAGAAGCGGATGAACTTGAGCTGGGGAGAGGAAATATAAACAAAAAAAACCCCAGGTGGGTGGAAAAATGGACAAGCTGGGGTTACGAGGATGAAGAAGCAACGAGAAGCGCGCAGAGGGAGCAGGTTTTTGAGGAGGTAAAGCAGCACCCGGGGGAGAGCACAAGAAAACACATGGTGTTCTAAATGAAAAATTGGATCTCTGAGTGGAAACACTGGAAGTCATCCAATGAAAAATGGTGGTGATGCTATGCTCTAAGTGAGAGGCAAGCACAATCCTTAAATAAGAAGCAAGCAAATGAGAGCGACAAGAAAGCCAGTCACTGGTAAGTGATGGGATGGCTCTAAGCCCACTTTGTTTTTGGTATGATCCACAAGAGGACTATCAACATCGGGCAGCTTAAAGCTGTCTGTAAGCGAGGCCTAAAAAGGAATTCAACACTTTATTGTTTTAACTAATCCACATGGGGCACAATAAGAATTAAAGAAACTTAATGGTGCATTCCATTAATCTCTTGTTTTACTGTTGAAGAGGATGCATAGCATCAGCTCACTCGTGCAGATTTCATACAGGCACACATAGAATCACTGGCTCCATAGTTTTTCTTAAATTATGCTCATGAGAAGAATGCCAGTCCCAGTTACACTTATAGTAATTACGATTTCCTTCTGAATAGGCATCTGACAGTTTAACTAATGCGCGCTTGAAGGTCTTAACCAAACAACTTAAGATGCGTCACACTCACTTGGGCGTGGTATTTGATTCTTAGACTCAGCTGCCCACTAGGGATCACTCATTCACAAATGTAGAATGTGAATAGGATAATAATGAACAATAGTTTGCATAAACCTTACATTGCCACAGTGCTCATGTAACACGTTTGCTCACTCTGACAATTACAAACATTTTGAAACAAATCTGTCCATGTCAGCCATTTTGACAAAAGAAATTGTGTGAACCTTATATAAAAACTTCCAGAAAAGGACTCGAACTGAATACACACATCCAACATGGCCGAAACGGATAGGAATGTCCTACGAGAATGCTTACTGCACTTAATGGGCTCAACCGTGCAAATTTACTAGCAATAAACTCCAATTGTTGCATGAACCTTAAAGCTATTATTGCAAATACTTCTAGGGCTGCAGTGGAAATATAATTGTCACTAGAAGTCTTTGAAATTATACGTATACCTTTGAACGTTCTATAGTAATTTATGGAAAAATGATGTGTGTTGTACCTTCCATCTCTCAACCCATGGCTGCTCATGCCACTTAGGGCAATCTGGTCACATGAATATTTCAGAAAGACTTTTTAACCTTTGTTTTAATGCAAAGAAAATCACACAATACCGAGATCTCTGCAATAGGAGTCTCTTTCCGCCCTGCAGAGTTTCTCTATTAAGGACTGCATTTATTTTTAAGATCATATACGGTAGCTCGCCTACATGGTAGATGAAATTAATATTAGGCATAATGCATCTAAACCGCCTGTCTCAGATGGTTTAGGCCCAAACGTTCCCTGGTGCAGTAGCCCTGAACTGATTCCATCATGCCTGCTTGACAGGGTGTGTTTCCTGCACAGAACACTGTAAAATTAATCAGGAGCAAAATAAGTTCTGGACTCTGAGGGAGAGTAGCATGCACCAAGAAAGACATTCCTTTAAACATGGGTTACTACCTTCTACATGCCCAGGATATCTGATGACTGTTGTCTGTGGGGTATTGGCTTTTTTATTTCCATCCCAGCTTGGGGAGACAGCCTACTGGCTCTTCCTGGTAAATCTGTGTAGTCTATCCTGCCTGGTACCGCTCCCTTCCTGTGAGTGTGAGAGGTAAGGGTGGGGCATGCTCATAAATAAATGAGAAGTAGGATTTCACCAGACTGGGGTTAACTATATATATATGTGGTCCTAAATGTGTTGTTTATCATTCAGACTGCTTCAAGCGTTGCTGGTAGCGGTCCCTACTTTGCCCTGTGCATGTCCCTATACTGCTCCTTCGGCTCCTCTGACCTCCCAGTCCTTGCACTTGGCAAGAGAAATACAGCCCCAGTTCCTGACCCAGATCGGCTGAAGGATTCCGGAAGATATTCTTATTCCCTTTTGACATTGTGGGATGTCTATCATCTCCATGAAGTCAGACACACTGGGCATTATGGGATTCCCATTGCCACAGGACAAGTCTGTGCACCTGGGAAGATGCATTTGGACTTGATTAGTTCACTCTGAATTTTCACCTTTCTGAGTGTTTAGTTGACCTTACATCAAATGTTGCTATTTGCATAAAAGATGGCCCTCTGACTTGCTCTGACTTCTCACCTGAACCTAGAGTGGAGACCATTGACTGCCACGAAATGACTAAGCGTGCAAAGTCCCCGATCAACTACCTATCAATTCCACACACAAGAACCATACCCACTAATGCTTACATATTCAGACCTCATGCGCTCTGATTGTAAACTGTTTGCTAACGCGCTGAAAAGCCAGAGAATGTACATTTGGATACTAATACTTTAACAGTGACCATTACATTGTTACTGAACTATTTAACAGAAGTGTGATTTTTTTTTAAAGTCCTATAACACTGACACAGCAGTACAATTATTCAGTGTTATTCCTGTGATTTTTCTACACCTACATCACCCACCTTGAGAAACAGGGTTGTTGGTTGAATTGAGTATTAACCCTGCTCAAGAAACAGCCACAGTTCTAGTCAGGGTGAACCACAAAAGTCACTAAATTAACCTGTGCTTAACCCTCTGTTAGCTTGGCACAAAAGCAGTCAGGCTTAACTTAGAGGCAATGTGTAAAGTAGTAATGCAGTATACAGACCGTAATAAAGTGAAACCACAACACAAGAAAAATTCCACAACAATTTAGAAAAATAGAGTGCATTTTAATAAATTATTTGAAAACAAAATGTCACATATCCAATTAGTAGAGCCGGAGTTATGAATTTTTAAAGTTTATGTTAAAAACAAGTGCCTAAAAGATCAAAGTGCAAACTGGGGACATCTAATAACACAAGACCGGGTAAAGTTGAAAAATATGGCCAACCGCGCTGGAGAATGGGTTGATACAAGCTGCCCTTACCTTCAGACTTTAAAGAAATTTCAGCAAAAATTGTCTGGGAAGGTAAAGATCAACGGGGCAAGGCTGCAGGCGGTGTCAGAGGAAGAGATGTCATCGGGAGCCACTGGATGAAGTTGCAGTGAAGATTTCCACATTCGGACTTAGTCTCTTTTTTGGAAGTCAAAAACCTCCAGCGGGACAAAGCTGCAAGATGTGGCCGACGAGGGCTCCACAAGGCCGGATACCCCTTCTGCGAAGGACTGCAGAACAGGATTTGCTGAAGCAGAGACGAACATAGCGGGAGATGCTGCACAGTCAGGCCGGCCAGCGATGCACCTTGGGTGGATCGACAAGCAGGTAGGTCCCCTTCTCCTCTCAGAGCAGTTTTTAGCCCAAAACTTTCTAAGTCCCAAGTTTTGGATATTGGCTAGCTGGACATCTTTAGCACCACTTCCAAAGCTCCAGGACTAGAAAGGCACCACTTGGAGGGTCAGGACTCACTCAGGCTGGGTCCAGATGCAGGTTGAAGATGGTTGGAGCCTTTTCTGTTCTGGAGGCTCTGATCAGGAGCCCTTCCACTCACTGTGCTAGTCCTGGGTTTAAGAAGTGGAACAGGGCTCAAGCAGCAGGACTGGGCTTTTAGGGTTCAAGTCAGGCTTCAGGCAGCAGAGCAGTCCTCCAGGTGCAGCAAAGCAGTCTTCTGTAGTAAACGGCAGGTTACAGCAGCAGGCAGCCCTCTTGAGAGTCCGTCCGCCGGTCCAGAAAGTTAACTGAAGAGTGGGTCTCGGGGTCCTTTTTTTTATACCTGGTGCCTTCTTTGAAGTAGGATACGTTTCTGTAGAATTCTCTTTGAAGTGCTTGAAGTTTCCTGTCTTCCTGGCTCCAGCCTGACTGCATGAACGATGAAGTAGTGTAAAGTCCTTTTGTGAAGGCAGGGCACAACCTATTGACATGCAAGTGGGACTGTGCCCAGCTCGACACCCCCATCCTGCCAATGATGGCCCATCCTGCCACACCCAAATTCCTCTATTGTGTGGCTTCCTGGGAGGAATAAACAAAGTCCAACTGCCAAGAACACCCAGTCATATGCCCCACAAACCGGCTGCAGACACAAAATAGCTAGGGCAGAAAAATGCAAGCTTTCTGAAAGGGGCATTTTGAAAATTATAATTTTAAAACTGACTTTACCATTAAAGAAGATTGTAAATTACAATTTCTTAGACACCAAACATGAAATCGCTACCTGTTTCCAAACAAAAGTAAGGACGTATTAAATGCAATAAGGCAACCCAATGTTATCCTATGGGAGAATTAGGCCTCACAGTAGTAAGTCTATAACCCAACCCTTTGTTCATCATTTATGCAAGAAATAGGCTACAAAATACAGCTAACATGTTATTAGACTGTCATTGTGTTATAGGTGAGTCCCACATCTGCTCAGACATCACACGCAATGCAAACGCACACAACTGCAGTCACTCATCATGCTGTCCTTCCTCAACATGTGACTGTGAATATCCATTAAAGACATGGCTGGTAACACCTAACAACCATTCTACCATAAAGTAGAGGAGATACAGCAGGGCCTACATTTACCCAAGATACAAAATTGTATCAACATCAAGACAAGTTTACCACTGAGTACAGGTGTCCATCAGTAGATATACATCATGCTCCTGCTCCAAAATACAGCCATTAAAAGACACTTCCACGTGTAGTCCATGACAGACAACTTACCTATTTTTACCACCTCTGTTGAGTGTGGTTATGCAGCCACCATAGCAGCCGACAGTGTTTACATATTGGATGCTTCCCTGACAGAGTGACTGGTAACGAGCCCACATGAATGAACATACAAAGTACTGCAGTACCTGAGAGGTTATTGGTAACAGATTCACATCCACTGCCAACTGCAGGGAAATTGATTGCATCCGGGATATGATTATATCCCTTCGAACTCACTATAACAGGGACAGGAGAGATATCAGGATCCAGTGGGGGCGCCCAGAGATATGCACGTAGCCAGTGTAGAGAGTGCCACAGCCGAGACCAAAAAACATTTGTGGGTCCTTAACACCTGTTGAAAATAAGTACAGTGCATGAACAGGAGCAGGAGCTTTAGTGCTGGTGGATGGGTTGATAGAAGCACAGGCAGATACAGCAGCAGAGGGCAGAAGATCAGACTCTGTCAGAGGCAGCTTTGATGGTGTGAAGGGCTTTGTCTACCTTTAAATCCTGGAAGACTGGATTGTGATGCAAGCCATCATGCATTCCCCACTAACCCTCCCCCCCCACCCCACTACTAAGATCCGGTTTGGCATCTCCAGCTCAGACCATATGAGCCATCTGTAGTGATGACCCGCCTGCTGTATCAGCTTGTTGATTTGTTTGATTTGTTGATGGATCTTTGAGATGTCTGCACTGCTGGCAACTGCCAATGTTTTGTCATCTGAAGACTCATAAACATCACTCAAGTATTAATGCTTGTGTGTGAACACATTGAGCATCTTCTCCACCAGTACCATGATAAGGTCCTTATATCTTGCTGTTCTCATTGCGGTTGTATGTTTTTGCTGCATGCTGCCATCAGTCTGTGACATGGTCTCCTGTGATGTGTCTGTGAACTCTATACTCCCTCTCTGCTGGGAAGCTCGAAGGTCTCTTTGTTATTGCTACGCTCACTATATGTTAGTTCCTCTATCTGCTCTGCAAACCACGATTCTTATCCTGTCCTGTGCCGTGGGACTCACCTGTGAAAAAGAAAGATCATTGCTCTCTGAATGCATGACCTTCAGACTATATAAGTCGTAATGAAAATCGACCAAGATCAAAAATGATTAATTAACTAATTAAATGGATGCCCATATGGAAGAATAAATGTGGCAGTTGGTGGCATCTGCCTTCTCATATATCTGTAGACACCCCGGAGGGGTAGATGAAGGTGGGTGTGACTACCTGATGCCATCCCGCTGGCTTCGCTTTGGTCTCCACAAACCAGAGAAAAGCAGTGGAACCAATGGAAAGAAGCATTTCCCCTGGTAGCATCACAACAGTGGGCAAAAACTTTAATTTCTTGCCATTGTTACATTATAGCAGTAAATTACTGTATTTCGAAACAGTTAATCATGCTAATGGCTTCCAGCCATACATAACATAATATTTATTCCTTTAGTAGACAGTATTTGAACCTTGGACCTATCACACAATTATCAGTAGTGGAACAGATCTTTCAAAACCCTACTTGATATCTATAATTAGCAAATATATCTTGAGTTGCATCCGTATGGTTATAGGACAGCAATTGGCTGGTATCTTGTAGTGTGGAACTGATTACCTTTCTCAATCTCAAGATAATAATTCTCTGTTTTCGTGAATAAGGGATCACCAAGTGTTCTAAAATACCCTTCATCAGAAGAACAGCAAAGTGGTCCAGCCCTTGGGATCATTCCTTAGTTCAGAGCGCCATAAGGGGAGGTTCATTTTTGAAGTGTTTGGCATAATGCCAAAGAGGTCAATGAGGAGCGGAAGATTGTGTTAAAACCGTTCTGACAATGGCAGAGATAATCATAAAGGGACTTGTGGTAGAGAATACAAAGAGAAACACTGCACGTGCCGCCAACTCTACCTCAGAAGAACTTAAAAACGAAGTTATACAGGTGTCTTACAGGAGAGAAAACATCATCAAACAAAAAAATTCTGCGGCTGCCTTGCGACAAAGTAATTCCCATCATATACTCTGATGGACGTTAAGGAGCAAATTAAGAAAAAACACAACCAGACACAGCCCACTGAGCAAAGGAAATGGAGGTCTCCCAGCAAGAATTTACCCATTCCTTGCATGATTCATTAACTTCAGAGTTCGCTTTAAAAACAGCCTCTTTCATAAACAACAGTAATTTCGCAAATAATACTTAAAGTACACGTTACCTTACCCAATAGGTCTCTGGAAACAATAATCAACCCCCTCCTGCTGCAAATTAAAAACATGGATGTGGGCAAAGAACTTCAACCAAAAATAACTTGTTTAGGATAAACTATCTTTATTTTTCAATTATTTTATATGATACAATCAAATAGTGATATGGTAAATATGGCTGACAGATGTGCCATCCCAGCTAGGCTTCCCCCTACCAGTCCTCATCCATCTGCGTCTCCTTCCTGCTGTGTTTCAAACTTCCTAATTTGCCTTCTTCGCTATTTTAAAAAAAGGCCTGCGCCTGTTATCAGTCGCTGAGTTTAGGCATCTATTTGTTTGAGCTTTTCCCCCCTCTTTCTCTGGAATGTCAGCCTCTGTCTTCTCCCACTGTCCTAGCCTGATATGGATGGGGTTCTGAACCGCTGGTGCTGTTTACTTGACACGGTTGATGAAGGCCCCACTTTAATACCCAAGGGGTCTCATTCACAAGTCCATTGAGCTGACGGTGCACCACTTTTCTTTTTGACGCACCAGCAGTGCAATGGGCTTGCCCATTTTTATAAGGCCAATTAAAGTCACCCTGCGTGACTTTTCATGGCCTCGTAAATATGGGCCCCTAGCACACATTACTCTGCATGAAAGGGGCGTTCCATGGGGGTTGCTGTGGGTGTTCCTATGCAACATCCATGGAACCTAACACATTCTCAGATTTACATCGTTTTGTAAAGCTGGGAATGCATCAGAATCCTACGCCTCCCCTGGCACAACAAGGAGGAATACTTTTATTTCTCCTCGTTTTTTCCTCTTTCTATGCATGCTTAGAATGCAGCACGCATAGAAAGAGGAAAAAGCTATAAATGATTGTTTCTGTGCAGGAAGGGTCATCCCCGCAACTCAGGCACCCTTGCAACATGACTCAAGGGTGTCTGTGATGGCGCAAGGCCGCTGTTTGTGCACTGGCACAGGGAAGAAGAACAGGAATACGCCATATCTTGTAGATATGGCACATTCCTGCCCTTTTATTTTGAAGCAGGCAGTGCAGCAGGAAGGCTTGCTGCGCTGCTGTGCGTCAAAATATAGTAAATGAGGGCCTGGGTATTTTGTGTTCTAGGTTGCCTTCCCCATCTGTTTGTCAGAGAGAGGTGGAAGTTTGGTCAACTAACTGAGGTTTGTGTCCAGCACAGAGGAGAGAAGAATGGAGGGATCGTCGTTCAATGGTCAATCACAGGACTAGTCCACGTTGGAGCTCAGGCAATGGGCGTTCAAAGGACTTGGGCCCAGATTTACAAAGGTTTTGTGTCAGGTTTGTGTTACTTTTTTAACACAGACCAAATGTTAAATCCTTTTTGGGATTTACAAACGAACACAAATT
The DNA here is from genome assembly GCA_963921515.1 of Calotriton arnoldi. Taxonomy (NCBI): domain Eukaryota; kingdom Metazoa; phylum Chordata; class Amphibia; order Caudata; family Salamandridae; genus Calotriton; species Calotriton arnoldi. The sequence continues at coordinate 561,003 of CAWUFW010011333.1, forward strand.
AATATTTACATTGTTTGTAAGAAAAAGTAATGCAAACCAGCACGAACAGCTGCTTTGCGTTACTCTGTGTCAAGAAGACGTTCCATGTGTGGTACATGGTTTTCCTGTGCAACCACACATGTTTATTGATGCAAAACCCTATCCACTAACAATAGTAGATGGGGTTTCGCACCAAAATTAACCACACTTGAAAGCAGGCGTTAAAAAGGAGAAATGCTTTTATTTCTCCTAACGTTTCCCATTTTGTATGTCTGTTGCACTGTACAGCACACATTCAAAGTGGGAAAATGTTTAAAGCTAGTCTAAGCATAGTACTCTGTACTGGAAAAGTACCCTTTCATACAAAACCTATGCTAGACTCACACAAACACCATTTCACTATGGTGGAAAAGTGTGTGCATGCAGCGTGGCAGCCTGATTGCACGCCGGATCAAGTGAGAGAGCAGGATAGCGCCATATCTTAGTTGATATGGTGCTTTACTGCTCTCTTTCTGTCGTACAAATCTGCAAAGCAACTTTGGACACTGCACATCGTTGTTTGACAGGTTTGTAAATCAGGGCCAAGGTGTGTGTTGGGAGGTTTAGGGGAAAGGTGTCTGGGAGTGGGGGGGAGGGGCGAGGCAGAGAGGCATTGTCATTTACAGGTGAGGCAGAGGTGAAGGGTTTTGAGGGTTGAGGCATATATTTATCATTGATTGTTAAAAATATACTGATTAGGAGGAATGCCCACCAATATATTTCTTGCTTTAAAATACTGCTTATCCAACCATAAGTACTGTTAGATGCTTTACAAGATGTAATTATAATGTCAAATGTTTCAAATGGGAAAGTAATATTATGTTTATTATCCAAAAGTAGCATCCATGTTGTTGCAGTTTTTTTCTGCACCACATAGAACTAATACACAAGGTTCATACAGATTTACATTTATCGATTTAATGGATCCTCTATTCTTTAGAATCAATGTTATATTATTGTCTACTTTTATAGTGCTAATATTGCTATTTCAACGACTGAATACCTGCATGGCTGGATAGAATGCTGACTCCCAAATGAAAAAACCGATGTGTGACACATTTAGGAGGTTGTCATCTAAGAAATACTTTATCAAGCCATGTAAGTTAAAGTGGAGTTGAGCTATTCTCTGATGTGGCAATATCAGCATTACATTACAGATTCTAAGTATTGTGTTTGCATGCAGTACGAGTCATTTTCATTTTTGGATTGGACATTAGACATAAGCCTTGAAAAAAACTGATGCTGGGCAAAACGCATGTTTGCTGGATGAGGCAAAAAAGCAATACCAAGGTTGCAAAGTCCTGAATCCACCGCAGCACTCTTTGGTCCACTGCCAGACACTGCCTGTCCCTATATCTCACTCTTGCAGGTTCTTGCTTTCCCCCTTGATGACAGTTTTTCTGTCTTTTTATTCCTCCTTCTTTTCAGTTTGTGCGTTTTCCCTCTGTTGCTCTTGTGAAACGTCTGATGAGGAAAAAGAAGTGCTTGTCCCCAAAAATGAGTGCCAGTGGCCCCTAACAACAACCACCAGCTTGCTTAAATTAAGTACTGCTAGAACCCAAGAGAAGAGCAGCACCAAATCACAAGATGGTAATGATTAAAGGCTGTGTTGCAGCGCCTCCTTGAAATAGGAGGAACTTGGATTGAGTAGGCAGTCTTAAAAATGGCCGCCACAAATGCTGGCAGTTCTGGTTCACACATTGCATCTTAGCACACAATTATTCTTATCTCTCAAGCAGAGCAGTCTGCTTATTGTTCGAGAAAGAAAAGCACAGTTGAAGGGAGATTCATTTTGAGTGATTTAAACCAACGCAGGGTGGAAAATGCTACCAACATAAAGGAATTGTAAATCAGAAATTACAACATAAAACACAAAATCCTATCATGTCCAGCTCTCGTAAAAATGGGTTATAGAGAAGACCCTAAGTGTGGCCAGAGGGTACATTCATCCATATTATTTGGGAATGTGTCCACATTCAACGGTACTGGACAGCGGTGACTCAATGTATGGGGGAGGTTCTAGGAACGCAGATAGAACACAAGACGGGAATGTGCCTCCTAAATATCTTGGAACCCACTGGCCTAAGTAGCAAAGAAAAGACCTGGGTGACGTTGGGAATGATAGTTGCGAAACGTAACATCACCAGACTATGGGGCTCATGGGAGGCACCAACAGTCACAGCATGGAAGAGGGATCTAGATTGGTGCATGTTGATGGAGCAGACAATATACGAATTGAGGCGCTGTCCTAAAAAATGGTCATAAATATGGGGAAAATAGAATGAATACAGAGGAAATATCTGCGAGCCTCCGCAGGCGACGCGCCACCTAACCTCGTTCACCGAATGAGCAGAGTACCCTCGGGACAGTGTATACGCAGAGAGGGCGATAGAATCAGATGAGATAAAGCATGATACCCAATTAACGTATTGCCCTGTATAAAGATTTGCTAATATGTTTGTAATGCATAAGTATTGTCATTAATAAAAAGAATTATTAAAAAAAACACACAAAATCAACAATAAGTATATTTTAAAATATTTCATAAGTACCCATTTCATATTTCATTATAGGCAAACTACAATGTAGTCTCAAAGCATTTTATTTCTATATTCAAAAAGTAAAATATTTTGACCAAAACAAATTGCTTAAAACATATAGGTCCTCGTTGCGAGTGGCCTGAATAATTCCGGGATCGAAATTACAAGTGAGCGGACTTCATTGCACCCGGAAATTACTTAGTGCAATAAAATCTGCATCCTCGGTTAAGTTCTGGCATGTCATACCTGCCAGATTTCAACAGTGAGAGCATGTCAGGTACATACCAGGAAATTGCAACAACACTGCTGAATTTCGGCGCACCAGGCTCCAATATCCAGATGCTAATCACCTTTATTGAGGAAGATCTTTTATTAGATGGCATTTATCACATCCGATGAATTAAGACACCTGCAGAGTTGGATTTCATCAGGTGTGAAAAATATCACACCCGTCTCCAGGCCACTCATAATGAGAGCTTTAGAAGCATAAGTAAAGATTGCTTTGAATTATGAAAATAGAAAGGCCCGTTTTTAGGTCGAGCATTCAAGACCTTTTGTATATACTTTAGTATATACTTATTATATACTTATATGTATATGTACTTTGTGGGCTCTGGAGATCAGCCCTAGGACTTGTCTGCTTCCGCTTAGGGACTTTGTTTTCTGTTCAACTGCCTCTATTTAACTGTCTTGATAGAAAATGACCAGCTGAGGTCAGTAAAATACCAGAATTGCTTTCTGCTGAGGGACTTTCTTTTTTTATTTTTCTGGCAACTGCCTCTATTTAACTTTCTTGATAGAAAACGACCAGCTGAGGTCAGTAAAATACCAGAATCACTTTAGCATTCTCTAGATTCCAGTCCATAGAAATTGTCTTCCACGAGCACCCGTAGACAATAATATTTTTTTCAAATCTTGTATTTTCAGTGATATGGCCACCGAAGGCCCTGATTTTATATTAAAAACAGAGCTTTGGACTATACCATTTCCCGCTGAAAGGCAATATTTCTCTCCATGTGTTCCCATACCTGCGTGTCACACAGTTTGGTGCTTACTTTCCCTCCATGTTAAAGAACAGTAGATGTTTCAGCACCCAGGCTAATGTGCTGCATACCTAAATACATATAAGGTCCCAAAGGCGAGACCGATTGCATTGCAAATGCTTGTTTTTAAATGAGAATACATTTTGAGAGAAAGTTTGCTCTGTTGAAGCAGCAACAAAAATAATACCATTGCAAACCTCACTGAAATGTGTTAATGTGAAACTCTGGCTGTTCCTGGGTTTGTTTATTTTTGTGTTACATGTATTATGCCAAGGTTTAAGTCGTGGGTGTCATTAAGGGGTTACCAGAGTTCATAGCCTTGAGACCCCCTAACACTGCCTTTGTGAGCCCTAGCCTCAGAGGTGACATTAATAAGCAGAATCAAAAACAGAAAGTAAACAGTGACCTTGGGGCTTACTTTTTGCAGCTTTTACTATGACATTACACTTTCTGTTTGGTAAAATAAATGCATTCAAAAGTGCAGAGCACTTTAGAATACATCCTAAAATTAAACACATGACAAAATCCACATTTTGATAAACATGTTGCCATGCTTCATTATTATCAATACATCAAAAACAAGCCTTGGCAAGCTGACAAGATGTTTATTTAATTATTATGTAGAAAAACAATGAGGAGTGAGAAGCTAAATTGGGGCAGTCCTCAACCTCCCTTAAACTTAATCAGTACACAAGAGAGGGAAAGCCTCACAACTGATGAACTCCTAATGTTTTAAGAGGTCAAATTAACTGGTCTCAATATATATATCAAAGTGGAAAGGAATCTGCACCCAGGTGAATCGGTGCGACCCTTGCATCACATGGATATATTAGAAAGGTCCTCACCCACTAGTGCCACCAGTGGCATGCTTCATCAGTGGATCCTCACCCACTGCTCCTAGTGTGAGTGGGTGGGCTCAATGCGGTTTGTAAGCGGGTGAGGATCTAATGATGAAGCATGCCACTGGGGTACTAGTGGGTGAGGATCCTACTAATATATCCATGTGATGCAAGGGTTGCACCGATTCACCTGGGTGCAGATTCCTTTCCACTTTGATATTTATTATTATTACAAGGATATGGCAGATAGCAATTGCATACAATTTTGATAGAACAGTATGGGTCCTTTTTTGTAGGTAAGTGTACTTGGAACAGGTAAAGAAACCCTTTTCAGTTTTAATGCATGTCATGGGAAAATACGATCCTTGTTGGTGCAAATAAAAAGTACTACTGACTCTGAATTACTGTAACCTGAAGGCAAAAATGACTACAAAATGATTAAAGAATAGAAAGAAAAAAGCACTGGAAAAGTAAAGTATTGATCCATCACTCCTGTCGCTGAAGAGTATTTATTTTTAGCCGGATGTCCATATGTGATCAGGAAAAACGCAGCTATTCACAGCACAAGGCAGTCAATGGATGAAGTGGGCTGACCCATTGCTCCATGCTGTAATGACTTCTGGCCAGCGGATGAAAAGGGCTGATCCAAAGCTCTTTGCATGTAAATATTTGCGGTTTTGTTTTTTTATGGTGCTATTTTTTTATTACATGAGGATGGTGAAACAGCTAAAGCTGTCTATAGGCCAAACATAATGATGTGTTTTAGCAAAATAGTCACCTTTGGAAGCATGATATTTCCTTACAAGAGGTCATAAACCAAAGCTTGTTAGTAGTGATAATAGTTCACATTCATCATGTGGTCCATACGGATTAATTCCACTGGTTATGACCATTATTCTTTTTTGGCGGGGGTTTTCCAGTGACGTCAACTATTGTGGTGACATCAGAATTGAGGAAATGTTTGTGATTCAAGGTCAACGGTCATATAATATCACTCCCCATGATGTCATTAGGGTCAAAGGGCATTTGATGTTAGTCCCACTACCCCATGGCATTTTGGTAAACTGGCATCTATAATTTTAGGACCGACCAAAGAGGCTTAAAACAAAGTTGTTTACTTTTACGGTGTATATAATGGTGTACAGGTTTTGTATCGATTGAGTGTGCCTTGTATTTTTTCAATTTGTTTGAAAATATTCAACCTATGCTGGCAAGAGTTTGTGTAAACTGATTGTATGTCAATTGTGTAAGTGCCTAACCACAGGCTAGTTCTCTATTCTGTTTGATTCAATAGCCACAATCTTTTTAATTGTTGGAACGATTTTAATAATGTTAGATAATGATGGGCCCAGTTATACAGGCAAAATTACTCTAGTGTTGCAAAATGTACTTTAGCCTGAAGTACTGTCTAAAACTGAGCAAGGTTAGTTGCCAACTTGTTGGAGTCGAAATTGTACGGTAGGATTTTCATATTTGATTAATTCAAAGCTGGTAAGTTTTTATTTTTTATAATTGACTCATCATAAACCAGATATTGAAACTGTTAAACAATTTAATTGCAAAGATGTTTACAGTTGAGCTGTGTCTTATATACGGAACTGATATCGACACTTTTGTTTAAAATATGATAGTGCACCTTTACAGAGGCATTGAAGAGTACCTGAAGCAGTACTCTGGTCGTAGGAATGTCTGAGTTTGTGAAGTAGTATTCCTGACGTACTACTTCATGTACTCATAAATGTTTTAGTAAATCCGCCCCAGAGCGTATAGCAAAGGTTCCATTTTGAACATAAACACTTTTAATACAAACGAATAGTGGCTGGCCAATATATAGCTTGTTTTTTGGCTCTTAAATTTGCATCTTTTTCTACAGCTCCTTCCCGAGTACAGTTCTGAGCAAAGATGCATTTGGGTTGTGCTTGGCATTATATATGATGCTCCTAATTCCTTTTACGCTAAAAACCTTTGGAGAAATACGAATAATGGACTAGCAGTATTCAAGTGAAATTGTTGACTTTGGAATTAGTTCAGCTGTCAGTGTTAGGCTACAATTATGAAGTTTATCTTCTCCACGATATCATTCCTATGGCATTTGATATTTTCATTGGTGCACCATTAGAAAAAAAAGTCTACTCGTCACAACAATAATTTGAGAGCCAAGTTTTTTATTTCTTGACCTCGATCTAGCAAGTCTCTTACCTTATGAACATCCCATTCACACTCTTCATACCTGCTTTTATAACTACAGTCTTAGAAAAAGCAGTGCATGGGATCAAAGGGGCTTGCCACAAGTAGCATTCACTGGTCCTGGTGGCCGCTAACTTGCCTCCATGCTGAACAGAGGAGGGCACAGACTTGTCAATAAAGGAATGAAGATTTACTCTCAAAAGGGCCTGCTGATTCTATTCGTCCACAACTTCTTCACAAGTCTTCACCCTTAACTACAAGAGCAGCATGCATCCAAGAGGCTGGTACTTGGTCGTAGTGTGATGCAATCTTCAGGTGCCATATGTATCAAACAATAGATATCAAGAGACGGTGCAATATTAAGCTTGTGGATTACACACATGACGCATTATACTGTGTTTCACTTCTCTGGTATACTGAGAACAGTAAGTAAAGAAAACTTGCTGGCTAGGAAATGTGCTTGCATGGGCTGCAAATACTGATAGTTATTTCATTTCCAAACACTGCAAGTATTTTCTCCAAGCATTCCTGGGAAATGCAGTTAATTTTACATTTATTCTGGGCTGTTATGTTAAATAAAACTAAATTAATAGGCGATGTAATAGCCTCCTGTCATGCCATAACATTTAGGCTGTAAAGATTTCATACTTCTACTCTTTGCACGATGTAGCAAGGATGATGATGATGAATACTGAGGGGCCGATTCCGATTCGGGCCGGAAATCTCTCCGACCGAGTCGGACTCTGAGAGATTTCCGACCGAATCGGACCCTAGCAGCCCGACCGAACGAGTACGATGCGCACGTATGCCATCGGACTCAAGTCGGTCGGACTCCCATTGAAGTCAATGGGAGCCGGTCGTACAACGCGTACGCGGGCTCCCATTGACTCAATGGGTGCGAGGCGGACAAGGGCGCCCCCTACAGCGTGTACGCGGCGAAGCGACTCGCGCCGTACATGCACAGGTAGGGGGGACCCATGGGTACCCCCTGTGTGCGACTCGCGTGGCTACGCGTACAGGGGGGTCCGACACGGACCCCCAAAGTACGGCTCCGACTGCTCTTTCGAGCCGGAGTGCGCGGCTCGGTCGGACTGCTCGCGGCGCGCATCGTACTTACCCGGCCGGGGAACGTCTCCATTGCGCGGTGCGAGTCGAGTCCGAGCGAGTCGGTCGGTGCGGTTCGACCCGGGAACGAGTCGGTCGGAGCGCCAGGACGAGTCGGTCGGCGAATTTGCATCGTACTCGCTCGCCCGGACGCGCGTACGAATCGGTCGGGAAATAGGGCTCCGAATCGGATCCGGTTAAGCCGAATCCGATCCGGAGCCCTACCGGCCGAGATCGGAATCGGCCCCTGTGTGTTTATTAGTCAATAAAAATACAATATACGATAAAATACAATGCAATCATCTAAAACAATGTCAATGAATTTCAAAGATAAAACACATTATTATTAAAAAGAGGAGGAACCGTTCTTACCATGCGTAAAGTGTCAAGTACATATTATATCCAAAGGGTACAACCTGCCTAGCAGCCCACCTTCACCTAGCTAGGTTCTGCCCATGGGCTTTGGAACACCTACACTTTAAAAAAAAAAGGAAAAAGATAAAAAGTAAAGTATTTTGTTCTTAGTCGCAGCCCGGGGTAGCTGCCATAAAGTGCCAGAGTGCATATTAAGTCCTGCTGGTAAGGCCAAGCTCAACCGGCAGGGTAGGGGTTAAGCAGCAGAAGGAGGGGAGAGAAGCCTGCTCGACTCCTAGCCCTGACCTTAAAGTGCTGACTAGACACCGCCCATGAGCTTTTGAACGCCTACTCGTCCTAAAAACTATACCCCGTCAAGACCCAAAGTAACTACCACATATAAAGTGCCGAGGTGCATGCTAAATCCTAGTAGTAGCAAGGCAATATAGGATGGAACTCTTGCTCGATAGCAATGGTTTAACTTGAAAATGCATAATGTTACTAAGGATCTAGTACTGTGGTAATCTAACATTTGTGGTACAAGTGTCTAAATATGCATAATCTGCTTGGTAGAGGAAAGCAAAAAAATTGCAATATGAGTTGGATAAAATGTTTGCTTTTACATGTATAATGTTTTTATTAATGTAAGTATTCATTTAGCTTTTTGTCTTAAACAATGCAGGAAAAACTGTTAAGAGTAGGTTTTTTTGCAAGAGAAAAACAGTAAATAGTTAATATTTTATGATACTTAAAAACGGCAACAAATACTCTTAGTCTGGTTGTTATCCTTAGTTACTTGGGTCTTTTCCTTGCATCAAACTGTTTACCTACGTGTGTTAGTTATACCATTCACCTATGCCAAATGACTGCAAAACTAATTAGGCAGAAAGTAAATAAAACAGCAAGCGAGCAGGGACTTTGGTATTATTTAACACAAAGACACATTGTAAAATGGGGCATTTGAAATCTGCATAAATAGCCCCTTTATAAAATTGCCTGGTGCACGAGTGTTAGAGGGGATGTCCCCTTTAATATGGTGGAAGAAAAAAACATCTTTCAGAATATCTGACGCACTAATAAAACATACATATCTTTACATTTATTTCAAAATCTTAGTTTGTGATTCTGCTCTTTCTTGATGTTTGGGGCACTTTGAGGTTAAGCCTTCGTAAAAACAATTTCCACGAAAGGTGTCCAGGCCAAGTTTGCATCTTTTTTTCTGCACATATTGGGGATTCTGTTGATACCCACAGTTAGTGGATTAACCCGGAGGCAACCAGTAAAATAGCCAAAATATAGCAAATTGTTTTTAAATGGCAAACAAGTACTGTGCAAGAAAGTGTATTTCTTTTCTACAATTGGCGTCAACAAAAGGTTTGCTGTGCTAAGATCGTCACCTTCCTAGCTTTCAGCAACAAGCAGGGTTGTAAAAAACATACGGGGCATATTATCAAGAACGGCGTTAAAAATTATTGCCGCTTTAGCGGCAGAAAACTGCTGCTGAAAGCGGCGATAATGGGCTTGATAATATGCCCTTGAGAATTCCAATAGAAGTCCATGTTCTGGTGTGAACATGGGCTTCTATTGGAATTCTCCAGGGCATATTATCAAGCCCATTATTGCCCCATACATTTTTTACCATAGACTTTGCATTTTTTTTAAGTGATAGATGATTTTTTTTTTTTTTTTGTGGTTTCTACCTACTTGCAGTTTGTGACAGAATTATGTGAGAAACCCATTAGCGAACCCAGAAAGCAATGCATTTCTGAAAAGTAGACACAATTTAAAATTCAGCAAGGGGACCTGTGTGTAGATCACTCAATATTTTCCCAAATAAACTAATTATTGAAATAAAAAAATAATGAAAATAAGTAGAAATAATCCAAATAAGTGACAACATTTTCATCAGTAATTTTTCCCCGTTGGGTGATTTGCAAAAGTAATATACCATTACATCCACCAGACACTTCTGCTGTTGGCTGTCCAAAAACACACAATTTTGTGCACAGGGGCCTATATTTAGAAGCCAAAAATGGAGAGAAATTAAGTTGATAATAACAAATGTACAACTATTCTTTATTACCACATTTATTCCAATAAAAACAAAAAAATGGACCCATTTTGGGGCCATATGTATCAAAATGACAAGTTGCGATTCTCAAATTGCGAAAATTTGCGAATCGCAATCTGAGAATCGTAAACCGCGATGTATCAAAATATTCGGTAATGGTTTGCGATTCGCTAAATATCGCAAAACAGGAAAGCGAATACCTAAATAGCGATTTCTTAATTGCGAAGTCGCAATTAAAAAATTGCAAATTAGCGAATCGGCAAATCATGTGCAGCTTGATGACATCACAACCAGGAAGTGTGACTGCCCATGCTGCACCTGATTGCCAACAGCTGAGTGAGAGGCTGGGAGGAGAGGGAAAGTACTGTGCAGTGCCATTCAGAGAAGGAGCAATGGATCCCCAGGAGAAGGAGAAGGAGAGGGAGGAGAATGCAAGGAAAAGGAAAATCAAATACAGTGAAAGGGAGCAGGAGGTGCTCATACAGGAAATGGCTGAAAGTCATGAACTACTTTTGGGAAGAAATTACTGCGTGTGCCTGAGGCACGCAAGAGGAAAATTTGGGCAGGCATACAAGAAAAGGTAAATGCCATTGGCGTCACCCACCGCACCGTAGAAGAACTCAGGAAGCGGTGGTATGATATGCGCAAGAGGTCAGTAGCGGTCTGTGGTGGGAGTGCCGCCGGGCGCTGACGTGGGGCGGGGGAGGGGCAGGGTGGGTGGTAGTAAACTACGGATTACCGGCGATTACAGGTAAGTACACATATAAATAAATAAAACGAATTTCGTTTCTCGCGCTGCATCACATTTGGCGATGCAGCGCGAGAAACAAAATTCATTTTATTTATTTATATGTGTACTTTCTGTAATCGCCGGTAATTCGTAGTTTACTACCCCCTACCCACGTCAGCGCCCGGCGGCACTCCCACCACCGACCGCTACTGCAAGAGGTCCAAAGAAAAGGTGGCTACCAGGCTGGCTGAGGCACGTAAGACCGGTGGTGGGACATCCACCGCAACAGATCCCACCTCTCTGGAGGAGTTGGTGGAGAGCACCCTGCTGCTGGAGAGTGTGAGTGGCGTGGCTGACTTGGACAGCTCGGAGCCCCCAGGCACCAGACAAGGTAAGAAGCATGCTAACATTCCCCTGACACCCCACCACACCACCCACACACCCAGGAAAGACACAGGCACCAAACATCATTGCTACTCCAGTGCATGCAGGCCAGCCCACCCAGCAATGCATTCTGGGACCTGTAGTCACATCTAACAAGCAATGGAGCAGTGACACCCAGCAAGGCACATTCAGAATGTGTGCATCATGAGAGGCAACAAACAGACAGATAGGACACATGTAACTCCCAAATGAAATATTTATTGCAAAAAAAATGTGAGGCAGGATAGCAAATTAATATGTGCATTTGCATCCACAGCAGCTCCAGTGACACAGGAACACATGGCAGAAGGGGAGGAGGAATCCCAACCAGGACAACAGCCAGGGCCAGAGGAGCATGATGAGGGCTCACCAGTGATCTCTGTGAGACAAAGGCGGCGCCGTGTTGTACCACCACTTACACCATTGGAGGCAGATACAGATGACACAAGTGGCGATGAGCAGCCAGTCCAGGGCCAGCATGGTCCAACACGCACAGCACAGTCCCCTGCACGTCACACAACAGGAATCCCGTTCTGGCGCAGGGCCCGTCCATCCACCAGCACCGCTGACGCAGGCGAAGGAACAGTATTTGCCGGCCTCGAGGCCAACATGCTTCACGTACAGCACCTGCAAGCAAAGGCAATGAAATCAATGCAGCGCAAACTAGCAGCACAGAACACTAATCTGACCCAAATTAGGGATGGTGTCATGGCCATGGCTAGCGCAATGGAAGCGATGTGCGCGGAGATGCGGCGAGACCGTGCAGACAGGCGCAGAGAGAGACAGCGCTACTACAAGCGGCAGGACCTTTACACCAAGGCAGTGAACCGTATGTCCACAGCCACATCTGTGCTGGCACGTCGTTGTGTCAGCATGCAGCATGAGCTGGCACACTGCAGCCAGGATGTCGCAAGGGGGCTTGTGCAGGTCACGCATGCTGTGGATCAGCTGCGGGCAGCAGCCATGGGTGGGACAGGACCCCTCAGCTCACTGGAAGAGGATGGGCAGTCCAGTAGGAGCAGCATCACTCCCCCCCTCCCACAAGACAGACGTCGCAGCGCGCGTCAGGGGAGATCACACAATGGCACTGGGGAGGACGGTGTGAACCCTGCGGGAGGAGCAACAAGCTGTGCACGCCGGCGCTGAAGTGGCATGAGTGGGACATAGCACTGGGTGAGGCAACCCATTGCATATTGACTCATATTATGTTGGAAGACTTGCACTGTGGTGTGAACAAGTGCTACCTACTGTTGTCTGACATAGTGTGCACATCAGGCTGTGTGAAGTTAACTTTCCTGCTGTGAAGGGAATAAACACAGTTGTGCACCAATACCTTGCATTGTGTCATTATTGCCCACCTAGAAATAGTTGCGCGTAATCTCCTGCCGTCTCTGGCGTCCGGCAGCTGCCCCAACACCACCTGCTGGTCCTGCACGGGAGCTGGTCCCTCCTCGTCCGACGACTCTGAGTCGGTCAGCTCCACTGGGGTGCCCTTCTTTGTTGCAACGTTGTGCAGCATTGCACAAGCCACCACGATTTTGCAGCAGGTCTGCGGGCTGTATTGTAGGGCAACACCACTCTTGTGGAGGCACCGGAAGCGGCTTTTCAGGATGCCAAATGTGCGTTCGATGACACCACGTGTGGACCTGTGGGCGTTGTTGAATCGCCGTTCGGCAGCAGTTGTAGGATTGAGATAGGGCGTCAGGATGTACTCCCTCACCGCACACGCACTGTCACCTGCAGGGTGGGAAAAACATGGGTCACACACTGCCCTCCCTGTCCTGTCCTTCATCCCATGTATGGATGTGAGCCATGGATTTACCCAGTAAGTAGCCATCTCCAAACTCGCCAGCCACGAGCCGACGGTGTAGCCCACTGTGGCGGAAGATGTAGGAATCGTGTGTGCTCCCTGGATACTTGGCCACGATGTCTGTGATTACATGGGCAGCATTGCAGATTACCTGAATATTCAGGGAGTGATAGCATTTCCGATTCCTATACACATACTCAGTCTGGGATGGTGGGGAGAGGGCGACATGGGTGCCATCGATGCAGCCGATGACATGGGGGAAGTGGGCGATCTGGTAGAACCCCTGCTTGGTTTGGTCGAGTGCCTGCTGCGTGTTTGGGAACTGGATGTGGTGATGCATCCGCAGCATCATGGCATCCAGGAACGCATGAAAGAAGCGCGAAAGGCTACTCTGTGTGACCCCTCCTGCTGCTGCTATGACCCCCTGGAAGCTCCCAGACGCAAGAAAATGCAGTGAGCAGAGGACCTGCACATGGGTGGGGATGGTGCGTGTCCTGCGTGTGGGGTGCTCTAGCATGGGCTTCAACTCCTCAATGAGATCTAGGATGCTGTCTGGGTGCAGCCTGTATTTCTCCTGTATCTCCTCTGGAGTTTGCATTAACAAGGTGATGCGTGCCCTGAATATCCTCTCCTGGCGCCTCCTTCCCTGGTCAGCAGCTCTGTTCCTCAGCCTCCTCGCAATGACGTAGAGTGCAGCCATTGTGAAAAACCACTGTGGCATTCTGGGCCAGTTTATATAGGTTGCACCTGGTTACCACCTGCTCTGAGTTGGTGGTAATTGCGAGGTGCAAAATTGCAAATTTCGGGAAATCGCAATTAGCGATTTTTTAATACATTTCGTTGCGAATTGGCAAAATGCGATTTCTTAATTTGCGATATTCGCAAGGAAAAATTATGCAAATTGCGAATTCGCAATTTTATTCACAGAAGCTCCTTCGCAGGAAAAATGCAAATCGCTATTTTTGCGATTGCCATTTTTGCACTGCGATCATGCTTCATACATCGCAGTGGGCATTTTTGCGATCGCAAACGCTGTATTTTTGCGAATCGCAGCATTTGCGATCGCAATAATGCTTGATACATATGGCCCTTGATGTTTTGGGTAGCTGTAGTATTTTGGCTTGGGATCTGCCGCCACAAAGGAAAACCTACCAAACTCAGACATTTCTGAAAACTAGACACAGAGGGTAGTCTGGGGTGGTGTGCATGGATTCAGTTATTTTTTCTTACCCTGAATGTCCTGGAAAACTCAAACATAAGCTAAAACGACACATTTTATTCACATTTGTGTGAGAGACATCTCAGGAATATGTGGAGATCCACAAAATTCCTACTGCTCAGTGCTCCCACATGTCTCCTGATCACAAATTGTGCAACACTTGCTTGGCTCTGCCTATCACCCGCATCATAATGGGCCCAAAAACGCAACAAGGAAACATCACGAAAATTGACCCATTTACCAATGTGCAAAGCTGCAGTATTTAGTCAGGGCCCGGGCTCATTCACCACTCAGGAAAACCTACTAAACCTGGAAATTTCTAAAGTTACAAACTAGACAGGTTATCCAGCAGAGTCCAGGGTGGTGGGGCTTGCGTAAATCCCTTGATGTTTTCTTTGCCACGATGTTTTGAAAACCAGGGACTTCGGCTAAAATCACACTTGCTTTTTTTTCTCACATTTCTATCAGGAAAAGTTCTGTAATCTGCGGGGATACACACAATTCCGCCCACTCAGCATTCCCACACTTTTCCCGATGAAAACTAGAATTAGATCAGGATATGAACAAAATTGCCATTCTCTCAGAATGCTTCCAGAGGCATTTCTGTAGAGCAAGTTGAGGTGGGGTGTATAATGCCAAGGCTGCTTTCGGTGCCAGTATGGTAGGGCAGACATGGGAGGTGGTGGGGTTGGATGGCTTTGGGTAGAGAGTTAAGTGCCAAAGAAGACTGGTATCAGAATTTACTGATTAACAAAAATCTATGGATAAATTGACGAAAGCCATGAATAATAATGCAATTTTATCCTGTGGGCTGACGGGCTGGTAGATAATTAAGATGGCGATGGAAAACGAAGATGTGTAATAGCAAAAGTGTGATTTACAAGAAAGATCTGTTGCCCTAGTCTCTTATTATAGTCCTACCACGATTGCTCAAGAGGCTCCGATAGTGCATATGCAAATAGTATAATTGTGGGGGGAAATTTTAACGTGACCACACCACACAATTGCTTTAGTGCATGTCAGTGGGCAAAATACGGTAGGAGGTCATTCAAAAGGCACCTGTTTGAACAAATTAAAGTAAATCACTTAATAGATATTTGGAAAGCAACGCACCCGGCTGCCAGGATGTCTGCATACACTATCCCTTACTCTGCATCAGCAGTTGGACTGGATTATTGTATTACTACTACAAATATTAATTTACAGTCCCTAGATATTAAACCTGCAACTTTCTCCATTCACAGCAGTGTTGTAATGGCAACCGATTTAGTAAGCCTCACTAAAGGAAGCTGGCTTTAACACTGGCGGTTTAAAGGAACACAGCTAGAGCAAAGGGAATTTTAGCCCGAGTATAAACAAGCATTGGCATAGCCAATAGGTCTCGCCTTGGGACCTTGTAAGTATTTAGTTATGCAGCACAATATCCTTGGTGCAACAACATCAGCTGTTGCATGGCTAAACACTTATAAGGTCCCAAAGGCGAGACCTATTGGCTATGCCAATGCTTGTTTTGGAGTAGTGTCCGCCTCAAACTTTAGCATGTCATGTGACACTGTTCATGTGGGCTTCTGTTTGAGTACTTGCCTTTCTTACAATAGACATAACACTGCCTTGTCACAGCCATTCATTTGCGTAGTTGCACTCGCCACTTCAAATAGTACATAAGGCACTAGTTTGTTATCTCCAGTCTCTCTGCAGTGACCCTCTTACAGTGCTACTGCTTTAGCATGCACTTTTCAGAGTTATTGACTCTTATGTGTGTAAAGAATGCGACATTGCAGGTTACACCCATTTCTAGTAGATACCCCCTGTTAGAAAGTGGGTTATTGGTAGGGGCAAACGTAGGTCTAAGACCACAAACACTTGATAGGACTCAGCATAGGTCTCAGAAAATTATTCCTATGCTCAACCCCTGGTAACGTGGCTGCGAGCAGACAGGCTTAACTTCAAAGACAGGTATGTAAAGCATTTAAAAACACCAATTCAGTAAATAATTAAGACACAACACATAATAAAAATTCAACACCAATTTATAAAAATAGGAAATATTTTTATCTTTAAAATGACACCAAAACGACAAAAATCCAATGTAGGGAACCGGAGATATGAATTTTCAAAGTTTAAATAAAATATAGCACTTAGAAGCATATAGCACCATATTGGGACATAGCCTCGCGATAGACCGGGCCAAAGTCAAAGTTTAAGGCCGACCGCGATGGAGCCCTGAGCGGATACCCCGCGCGGAAGGTCCCGGTCAATGTTTTTACCTTCGCACTTAGAAACTTTTCTGGAGCTTTTCTCCTCGAGGCCCCTCGACGCTCTCCGTCAGTCCGGATCCGGTGCGGCTCCGCCGGATAGCCTTTCGACGATCTCCCGGTGAACTTCCCTGGAGCGGACTTAGAAACTTTTTCAAGATCGCTTCAGCGGGGCAATCCAACAATCCAGGCCGACACGCGATGGAAGGCAGGCGGATTGGCGCTCGCGGTTGTTCCCGGTCGACTTTCTTACGAGCGGACTTAGAAGCTTTTCTGGAGCTTTTTCTCGTGCAGTCCCTCGATGCTCCTCATGTAGCCGGATCCGGTGAGGGTTCGCCGGCTTCAGATTTTCGCTAGTCCCGGTCAATCTCTGGAAGTCGATGCGATGGAGCTTTTAGCGGGACGAACCTGGTGGGCTTGGTCGGCTCGTGGTTGAAGGCAGGCGTCTTGGCTGACCAGGATGAGTCGGTCCCCCTATGGAGCTTTTTTTCAAAGTTCCTCCAAAGTTCCCCAAACTTCCTGAACTTCTTCCTGAAGTTCCTCAAAGGGTCCCAAAGTGTCTCAAACTTACTCCAAGGGTCTGGAAGCTCCAAGATGGTCCTTGAAAGTTGAGGACTTCAATTCCCACAATGCACTGGACGTCACCCTTACAAATCCAATGGTAGCTCCCCAGGTTGGTGATTCTTGGTGGTGAGGGTCCAGATGAGCTCTGTTAACCTGTAGCTTGCAGGGAGTCCACTCTTGACTTCTTTTACTCAGCACAGTTAGTCCACAAAGCTGTAGTTTCAGGTGGTGCAGTCTCCAGAGGTCAGGCCTTAGAAGTCTTTGCACAGCAGAAGTTTTCAGCAGGGCCAGTCTTGCTTTCTTCAGTTTCAAGCAGCAGATCTGAGGGGCTGGGCCTCTCTCAGATACTTATTCCACAGTCTCTGGGTCATCCAGGAGGTCAAGCTTCACCAATAGGAGTAGGGAACCCTCCCACTTGAGTGACTCCTTCCTGCAGAGTGTGGCATTATTCTATCCCAGAGTGCAACAAAGCTTCCAAATCCATAATGGCTGATTTTCCAGCAAGGAGGTAAGAGCTGGCTAAACACTCCCACTGAGTTGGCTAATTAACCTAGCCTCTCCTCCCTACATCTGCACATACCTTCCTTAATCCTGCCATCTGGCTGAGGTGGGGGTTCAAAGCTGTTAATGACACTGCTCTGGGCTCTGCCCCTTTGAAGCTCATTGTTTACGACCCCTCCCCTGGCCTGGCATTCCTGCAGAACAGCTCACTGCCCTCCCAGTCCATCTGGCTGGCCCCAGGGGATCTTTATCACCTCTTCAGGCAGGCTGGCTAATCCCCTTAACTCTGACCAATCAGGGCAGAGCACTGGCAGGCTGGATTTGGAACTACAACTAAGAAAGTGTTATAACTTCTTGTCTGTTCACTTTGGGAAAAATTCAATAACATCATATTGTAGGATTTATCAATACCATTCTAGTGAGTCTTTGGATGGAATCTTTATCCCTCTCCTATCAGGAGTTATTGTTTAATAACTTTCCCCCATGTTAACCTATGGGGCATGGGGTTTGCAATGGGAAAAATGACTTGGGCCATTTTTCCAACACCAGGACCTACAAAAACATATTTTATAAGTACTTGGCTTATTTTCACAGGACCCCCACCCCATAGGTCACCTAGGGAGACCCTAGGGGTGTTGAATCTGTAAAAATATTGCAGATCCTCCATGCCCAGTGCCCCCAGCATCAAAGTCGAATTTGGGCAGCACTTTACACAATGGGGAGAGTGAAATGTGAATTTCACTTAACCAGGGCATATATAAACTCATTTTATAAGGGTCTACCTTATAGATACCTGACCCCCCACCCCTGAGATACCTAGGGGAGACCCTGGGGGTCATTATTATGCCAAAACATTTTAGGTTGACCAGTTTTAAGTGCCCCAAACCCCAAAGTCGAGTTTGGCCACATTTGACATGTTTAAGAGCAATCCTGGCGCCCATGGCTGCTTTTAAACTGACCACAGGCTTCAGCAGGGCACACATGCAAGTGCAAAAAGGCTGCTAGCCTCTAAACTGCCATGCCCCAGGATACTGGGGACTTCTAGGTAGTTTCAATCCCCTGCCCTATTATATACTAGGGGCTTATGGGGTAGGTTATGCCAATTACAGGGGTACCCCACCATCCCATAGTGTACCCTAGTGTATGTTGGGTGTATTAACTGTATTCTAATGTGTTCCTTTCAGCTTGGCACTGGCCCTGGGCCTAGTTAGACAGAGCCCAGGGTCAGTCAGAGTCAGTTACCACCAGTTCCAGTCAGCAAAAAGTTGGGGGGTGCCCAGGGCACAGGATGACTTTACAACACCCCCTTACTTTCGAACAGTGCCTGACACTGCTTCGTGGCACTCCATATTTGTAATTGGCATATTGCCTAAACAGGGCACTTAATACTGTTCGTCCACTCCCTTTGGGGTGATTGCTCTTACATTTAAATGTGGTGCTTTGCACTATTTTGCTGCAAACGTCTGTGCGTTGAGTCTTTCCATCAAACTGTAACTGCTTGACACTGCTTTGCTGCACTCTACTGTTCAAGAAGTTAGCCGTGCAACTAATGCATGACAGTGATTTCTTGCCCTTTTTGAGTGATTACTTGAAGACATTTCAAAAGCGCACCCCAGGACATTAGTACACTGTTTAAGTAGTTGTCTCCTCCAATTGTAACAGTGCATGACCCTGTTTAGTGGCAGCCCCTGTCGTGGGGTAGTGTCAGATACACGTTAAACGTGCAGCGCGTCATTACTCTTCTACACCCATGTTGTTCACGGTTACTGTTATGCTTCTCACCTATCTTGAACTACTGCCTCCTCCATACTAGCAAGGAACATAGGTTGCTGCTCCACGTGTTAAAAATGCACGAACCCCTACTCTTCTATCCCTTATGTTATTATTGTAGGTATTGCTGCTCGGTTGCACCCTGGGTCAAAGCAACATTAAGGAAATACTTGGCAGTAGCCAAGTGTGCTGGCAGCATAGCTGGTAGAAAAATAAAAAAGCCCCGCTTGCAAAACAGGGGGGGCAAAGCCAATACTACCTAAGGAGGCAACTCCCATCAACTGGTCCTGCATTCTATTTGCAACATACTTACCTCACAGTTGACAAGGGCACGCTGCATTGCGCTGGTACACTCTTCCTCAGATGTTGAGTCGTCACAAACCAAAACTCCATTAGTGTACATAGCCATGCATTGTTCATCCATTCCAGATCCGTATTTGTTTTATCTTCAAATTACAATAGTGCAAATGGATTTGCTTTGTTGCTCTCGTTTTTCAGTAGTTGCCCTTCACATTTTAAGAGGGCAGAGAATGCTACTTCGTCCTTAAATTGTAACAGTGCATGTGATACTGTTCGGTTCACACGCCCATTCCGTGTCAGACTCATTGTTCCTTGGGTGCATGCTTCCGGTATTCCCTTGCTTTACCCGGAGTTTATGCCCCTACCCAATTTAACATTTACCTTGCTGCCCCTTGCTATGTACCATGGGGGCAGAGCTGCACCCACAGGAGGCCCGAGCAGAAACAGGGAAAAAAATAAACTACAGTTAAGTGAGCGCGAGCATGACTGCTCCAAGCAGCTGCATAGATAACAGCTCAGGTCATGGAGTTTCTGTTCGAAAAATGTCGAAATAACCTGATAACTACTTATTTGGAGCGTCTATTTTGGTTCTCGGCATGGAATACAAATCAGCTCCTCTATTTGAGCATTGCGATCTAAAGACCGCAGAACCTCCAAAGAAACAAGAAACGGGGGGAGTGTGGGGGGACCTTGGGCTGCGGAGCAAGGTGTTCGTTCTTCCGCATGGATCTGTCAGATTTTGAGACGGTTGCACCGTCTGCCCGCTAGTGGAGCAACCCCGATTACAGACTCACACAGCATGACTACAAGCGCCAGGTCACACAGATACCACAGGCTCTGATGGCAGAACTATATTTGACTTACATGGGCTGGGGTCTTAGGAGAGGTAACGGAATGTTACCATCTTGGAGAGTGATAAATTATATCACTGTAACGTTAAAGAATACGCTGCTTTTAGGGTGGAAACGTAGCAGCAGTATTTGCTGTAAGCACAAAGAAAAACAAGGAAGCCACGCACGGCAGTGCCGGCTGAAAGCATGAGACACGCAGGGGTGGGGGCAGAGCTGCACCCACAGGAGGCCCGAGCAGAAACAGGGAAAAAAAAACAAGGAATTCAAGGACGCGAGTGGTGCGCGCGCGCGCGCCACAGCGAGCGATCTGTTTTCAATTATCGCGCCCGCGTCTGGGCACGATAATTGCAAACAGATGGCGGCCGTGCGGGTAACCGCACGGAAAAGGCCATGAAGCACGAGCGTCTGGTCAGCTTTCAAAAGCCCACTACATAAAGTCTTCGCCAATGCAGCGCTTGCGCGCTACTCTAGGCTCGACCTAAAAATGTTTTCGAAACAAACTCTAATAGCGCAGTAGTGCATGTGATCTGGATCTGTTTCAAGGCGGTACTCCAAGGGACTTCTATTTCATTTGAAGCAGAAGAGAGATTTTGAATAATTTATTTAACCAATTAGGAGTAATCCGAGCAAAGCCTTCCATCCTTCTGTGGTTGTTCGAGTTATTCGAACTAGAAAGTAGTTAAAACCTATTATTTACAGCACTGAGAAACAAAAGAATGTTGGCATGAAACACTAAATAATAATTGTAATTATAAATGCATTTATATAGCGCTTACTACCCCCGAGGAGGCGTCAAAGCGCTTTTTCAGCGAGTAGCAGTGCACGCTACTTCAGAAACCAAAAAGGATTAGTGGTGAAATAGTATAGGGAGATATTAAATTCATTTGAGCGGAGGACATGTGAGTACACGTTAATATTATTTTTGTTAAAGCCTGTGTGAGTGTTGCCCATCCGTCACTGTTTTCCGAGCAGGCACAGGCTTCTCTTTCCAAGCAAAACCACACTTTCCTTATACATCATTTGTGTCACCATTCTGCGGTTTGATCTCATTTTGTTTGTCACTTTCTATGTGCTTATCTTGCCTTAAACTATGCTCTCTCTGGGCACCACAGGGCTGCAGCCTCCTTTGTGTGCGCGCGCGCGCGCTCGCTCTCTCTCTCGTAATAGTTCAAACCTGATGCCTTTGGTGTGACTGATGTGAAGTAAAATGCTTACACTTGTGAAAAACACCCCATTCGCTGAATACATGAATTTGTGGTGCGGCTGATAAAGTGCCAACTCACCAAGGACTGAAAGAGAGTTCCATGCAGGCATCTGTGACCACAACAAATGAGGAATGTCCAGCAAGCTGCCGAAGGAGGCGGGTCCTGATGACTGACGTGTCCTGGGAGGCTGTGAGCAGTGCCACGGCCCATTACAAAGCTTTATGGCTTCTTCCTTTTGAACATCTGACTCACTTTAAAAAGACATTCCAGGAGGCATCTGCAATTCAGCAGACCGTAGGGATATATTTATAGCAATGAAATGTGCATCCAACGTTGGCTGCATGTTAAAAGGCTCTGAAATAATTGTAAGCAAACTTGTTATAAATTCATTGGCATCAGTTACTTAAAGTATAGAAACTTCAGCTGAGGGGCATAAAATATTCACGAGTCGAGGCTGGCAAATGCCCAGGCTGAAAAACAAGAGATATGTTTCTCTGACTGAGTAGAATTGATAGTTGTTGTGCTGACGTTGCTTTCTCTTGTTATCTAAGAATATTAAAACATTCAACGCAATATGTATGACTGTTATAGCTTATAACACAAATTCGCCCATGAGAAAAAGGTTGCACAGCATAGAATAGACTAAAAGAGACCTACAGGCGCTAGACTGCACGGTATCTAGGAAATGTATTTTGTTTTTTAATACACGGCACTGTTCTCTGTGTACCGTCAGGGCGTAGTGAATCCTCGCTTTATCAGCTCCAGCGGGGGTGGGGTTCTTTATGGGCCTCTTGGCCTGGAACTCAGCAGAGAAAAGCTCCTTATTAACGCTGGAATACAGTGTCAACAGAAGGGCAAGGAAGGGTGACAGCTGGGTAAATAGAACAGGGAACGAAAGAAGGAATATCGGAAGGAAGGGTATAAAGAAGGAAGTATGGATGAATGAGTATGTGGATGAATGAGCGGGTGAAAGGATGAGCGAATGATAGGTGACTGTACAGGTGAAAGGATGGCAGAGTAAAATGATTGATGGATGAGTGAATGGATAGGTGGATGAACAGGTAAAAGGATGGCAGAGTAAAAGGATGGATAGGTAGATGGACAGGTAAAATGATGGCAGAGTAAAGGGATGGATGGCTGGATAGGAGTAAATGGATAGGTGGATGGACAGAGGAGAAGATGGCAGAGTAGGTGCATAGAGAGGTGAAAGGATGGCATAGTAGAGGGATGGATGAGTGGGTGAAAAAAGTAGTGAATGGATGGCAGATTGGATTGATTTGATGGATGGCAGTGTCGATGGATGGAGGATGGATAGAAGGATGGATGGCTACTAGAGCAGATGGGTGGACGGATGGCAGAGTGGAGGGATGGCAGAGTGGATGGATGGATGGTTGTTGATGAATGGATATATGGATGGGAGTGTGGATGGATGGCAGAGTGGATTGATGGATGGCAGAGTGGTTGGATGGATGGATGGACAGATGAGTAGATGGCAGAGTGTGGGGAAGAGTACATGGCTGGACAGCAGAAAGGATGGATAGATGGCAGAGTGGACCGATGGATAGGAAAGGGGATGAATGGATGGATGGCAGTGTGGGTGGATTGATGGATGAATGGCATAGTGAATGGATGGTAGAGTGGATGGATGGCAGAGTGGATGGATGGATGGAGCGTGGATAGATGGATGGCAGAGTGGATGGGTGGATGGATGGCAGAGTAAATGGATGGATGGGTGGCAGAGTGAATGGATGGATGGTACAGTTTATGGGTTGATGGATGAATGGCAGAGGGGATGGGTGGATGGATGGCAGAGTGGATTTGTGGATGGATGACAGAGAGGATGGATGAGTTGATGGATGGATGGATGGATGGATATATAGATGGAGGGATGGCAGAGTGGATAGATGGATGGATAAATGGCAGAATAGATGAATGGATTGCTTAGTGTAGGGATGGATGATGGCAGAGTGTCTAGATGGCTGCATTGCAGAATGGATGGATAGGTCGCAGAGTGGACGAATGGATGGCAAAGGGGATGGATGGCAGAGTGGATGGATGGATGAATGGATGGAATGGGGAAAGATTGCTTGATGAAAGAATGATGGATGACAATATACAGGTGAAATAGTGGATATTAGCAGGTGGAAGGAAGAATGAAAGAATGAATGGAAAGATGCATAGATAGAAGAGACAAGGAAGCTGTTCTAGGGAGAGTTTAGCTGAATTGCTTCGCTTGCTTGGTGGCATCAGCACTCTTGTTCAAAGTGGGGCTATTTTAATTTTCTGGCTACTCCCTTGCAGGTGCATGTATTAAGAAGAAAAGTGTGTTAGTAGTATTCAGTACCTGGCATGACAAGGAAAACAAACAAGAGTACAACACAGTATTTGAACAAGCACGGTGGAATAAGATAAAGAAGCACGTACCAAGAAAATTCAAACCATGTGGAGAAGTCTGATTAACAGAAGTCTGCAAGTGGTGCTCAGTGACACAGGTAGAGATGTACAAAAGGATTTAGCAGTTGCAAACTCTATGATTCACAACATTTTAGCCTTTGGGACCACAAAAACACCTTTCTGGTATGTAGAAAACCCAAACCGGAATTCAGTAACATGTTACTGAATCGCAGTTTGGGTTTGCGAATACATGCTGAATTGCTATTTGAAAGGGGCATGATTAGAGAGTCCCTCCCAAATAGTGATTCGCAATGGAATGTATTAATGTTTTGCGACCCAAAAGACCCCTTCCCATTTGTGAATGTTGACAAAAACATTTTTTAGGAGAAGGTAGTATTCCTCAAGAACCATTGTCTAGTCTTAAAAGTTTGTAAAACTTTCATTTTTCTAAACTCATCCCGTTTTCCTTTAAGGAAAGTAGGCTGAATTAAAAAGAGATTGCTTTATTCAAAAGCAATCGCAGTCATGGTGGTCTGCTGACCACAGCAGGCGACCGTTCCTGTGATTGCAGCACATCGTAGTAGATCACAGTTTGCAACCTTCCTCATTAATATGCATGAGGTAGGTCAAACAGCGAACCACTACGAGGCAGTATTCTGCGACCTGATCCTTTAGTTTATAGGTTGGTTTGCGAAATACCATTGGATTCACTAAAGCTCAGTGCACAAATTCCGACCACTGTTTGCGAATACAATATTCATACATCTGGCCCATAGTGCTGCACGAAACCTTCTGTGCCTGGCTTCTCTCAAATACATCTGTTCAATTCTGCTGAGACAGCAAATATGCAAGCTTTGTCTTCAGGTTCTACCCTCCAGAAATGAAAAAGGGCACTGTACTGATCTATTTTCAATAAAAATTTCCCTGTTTGAAAAACTCCTTTTTCAAACTACATTTGTTATGTAATGGTAAATCATGCAATACGGGTCGATGTTTCAAGAGGTTCGGAAGACATCCTAAACCACGAGGCTGAAGGGCAGCAGAATGCTATTATGACAATATCGGACCACATTTCACATGTTGCATGTTATGTATTTTTTATATGGTGTGTTTATTTTGGGGTAGTTAGCTTGAACTATGTGTCTTTATGAACAGAGAAATGTTTATTAAAAATAGTTATTGGAAAACAAGACTATGCCTTTTGGTTGTCTGCAGTATAAAGAAGAGAGCAATACTTAATTTTGTAGATAAGATTGTCAAATTTTGAAAACAATATCCTTTGCATTGGCTAAGCCAATAGGTTTCACGTATGTGAGATCTATTGGCTTTGTCAATGTTTTTTAGACATGTTGCACAGCAGCATGGGCTGCGTTGCAACATGGCATAAAGTTTAAAAAAAATGCACTATGACAAGGCCTGCGTCTACCACGTCATAACGCTTTTTTTTGTTAAACTTGCTAAATGCCCACTTGGGGCGAAAAAATAAAGGCCAACGGGAGGGTGTGGTGGGGGAGAAGCAACATGGGGAAGCTGTTGGTGGGGGGTCAGGAGGTGGGCAGACCGTACAGTGCCATGCACTTTAGAGTGCATGGCAGAAAGGAAAAAAAAAGTGACTGGAGCAGCATGCAGCCAGTGGAAGGAGACTGGCTGCAAACAGGAAGCTATGCTAGCATGCTCCCTGCAGAGACAGAAGCCCTAGGAAAAATGCAGGAGGTGAGAAGCCAGCAGGAAGCAGGAGGTGTGATCAGTAAGAAGAAAGGAAATGTAAGTGACGTGGAAGGCAACCAATGGTAAGTATTGGTAAGTAATGGGAGGGCGCTAAGCCTGTTTTTAAGCTTTTTTGTTTTATAAAAACAATAGCTTTTGCTGACAGTGCATGCACACTGTAGGCAAAACCTAAAAATCACATTCTATCTGAAGGAGGAGATTGTTGAAGGTGCCTCGAACAATAGGCTCGGATTGGAATTAGAATGTTTAGGTTTTATTTACCTTTCATAAATAAATTGTTGATAAGACAATGGATAATTGTCAGAGCCAGTGGAGCTATGGGATTCTGTGACTGCAGCATTTGCCACAGAATGATAGACGAACAACACTTGTCACATAATTTCCTGCATAATTTGGAGAGTTCAACAAAGACTGTTGTTTCTTGGTCAAATTGATCAAAATAATACTCTGAGAGAATGTGCCACATAGTGCCATATAATTTGTCTTCTCTTGCTGCATAATGTAAATACCCCTGTCGCATGATTCGATTTTGAATGCCACATAATATTAGTGGCCCAGACAATGTTAAAGCTCTGCAGAGTGGGTTGGAAGCAGTTATTATGATGCAATCCGTATTTTGCAGGGATTATGGGCCAGATGTACAACACATTTTACCAGTTGCAAATGGCCCATTGGGCCGTTTCCCACCAGTAAAATGCATTTTTCTATGGACAAACCCTATTTTGTGAGTCAGTAACTTATTACCGACTCACAAAATAGGGTTTGCGAGTCACTATTAGGAAGGGACGTGCCAAGGGCATCCCTTCCTAATAGCGAGCCGCAGGGGGGATGTACAATTGTTTTGTGACCAGAATGCGGTCGCCATAGAAATCACAATTCACCACCTACTTCAAGTAGGTGGTAAGCCAATCACAAAGGGGAAGGGTCCCCAGGGGACCCCTTCCCCTTTGTGAATGGTAGCGAAAACGTTTTTTAGGAGCAGGTCCCACAGACCACTGCCTACCCTTAAAAAATGAAACAGAAACGTTTCATTTTTCTTTTTGAAACGCATCCCATTTTCCTTTAAGGAAAACGGCTGCATTTAAAAAAAAAAGTTGCTTTATTCAAAAGTAAACACTGACATCATGGTCTGCTGTCCCCAGCAGGCCACCATGCCTGTTGGTATCAGGTGCGACAATCATTTTTGGAACCCCCTCACCCCTCATGACCTCTTCCTCGGATTCCCTCATGAACACCAGGCAAAAGTGCCCGTCATCTCTCCATAGACACTCACTCACAGGCATTTAATTTGTTTTAAAGCACTGGTAAAGGCTGACTTTACTTATAAGAATGTATATCTACCCAAACAAACTCTTTTCAGCAACATTAGGAATAGATAATGAAAGACTGGAGGGAAAAACATAACGTCCTAACCTATTTTATGCAGTTTGCATGCTGCTCTTTGATTACAGTGGGTAACAGTCACTGTTCTATATTAGGGTTGCAGCTTATGCACTGCAGTGACAAAAGGATCTCTGTGGCAAAAGCAGTAATCCACTCAACTATCCACATAAAATACAGATCTGGGATCTGCACGGTAAGTGTTTTTTGTAGCAGATATTTTAGCCCTCTGGGCTACTTTATGGCAAGTGAAAACTGCCACTAGACAAAACTCTGATCTCTCTCTCTATCAGGAACATTATCACAAAATCTTGACATTTTTAATGCGGTCTGAAAACTGGACGCACAACTAACTCTGCAACAAGTGTTTTTAAATCATAAGTTATTGCTAAACACAGCGCTCCCCCTGACTTCAGCGCCCCCTCCCAGGTCAGCGCCCAGTGCAGCCACACCAGCGCACTGCCCTAAAGCCGGATCTGGTCCATTGTGACCCTCTTGGGAATAACTAATGTGTCTGAGACACATTAGTACATTTCATTTTTTGAGTCAAGGGATAACTGCCACTAGACATACTTCTGATCTCTATCTCTCTAGCAGGAATATTATCACTAGAGTTGTCTTGACATTTTCACTGCTGCCTGAATACTGGACGCACAAGTAACTGCAGCAGTTGTTTTCAAATCATAAGTTATTGCAAAACACAGAGCCCCTCTTTGTGGTCAGCGCCCAGTGCGGCCACATCAGTTGCACTGCCCTAAAGCCGGCCCTGGTCCCTTACAACCCATTTGGTAATCACTAATGTCAGACACATTAGTACATTTCATTTTGCGAGTCTCTAATTGTGAGTTGCAAAAAATTGCAATTAGAGACTCACAAAATGAAATGTCCGTACATCTGGCCCTATATTACATATGATTCCTGTTGGCGCTTGTTCTTGAGCTTTCTCATGCCTTGCAGGGCCCTAAGTTATATACAAGCTCCCAAGCATTTGGAAGATGACTAGACTCACTTTTCAATGCCCAAAGTGTGCTTTTTCATCCACATAACATGTTGGCCATTGGTTGACGTGTTTCGACTCAGAAAGAGTGTTGCTCATGACATGGATACAAGTGGCCAGTTTCTTCTGCCTTCTGTGCTTAAACGACCATAGATGTAGTAAAATACAAATAATGAGATGTAATTTATCCCAGATGGGAAATCATTTTCAAAGACACTGACAAAACACTTTAATTAGTTCTGGTGTACAAATACATCCTAACCAAGTTAATAACAACAGAATCATATCATCATGATTCATAATATTCGTGCTGATTAATATTCAAACAAAACAGTAAATCCCAAGTGGGACTCAGCCTACGGTTGTATTAGTAGCTGTTAGACCTGTTAGCCGTAGGGTGGTCCTCCCCCCAAACCTTTTGTCTGTTTCCCTCCATTTTAGCTGAAATTAGTTTTTATTGGCCTTAGGACCCTGTACACTTTACCACTGCTAACAAGTGCTAAAGTGCTTGTGCTCACTCCCTAAATATGGTTAAATTAGTTTACACCTGGTTGGCATATTTCATTTACTTGTAAATTCCCTGTAGAGTGGTATACCATATACCCAGGGCCGTTAGTGCATATTCTGCCACCCATTTAAGTAGCCCCTTAAATCATTTCCTAGGTCTGCCATTGCAGCCTGAATGCAGTTTTAAACTGCCAATTCGACATGGCAATATAACCCATTTGACCAAGCCTTAAAATCCCCTTTGATTGCATATTTGTCATCCCTAGGGCAGGCCCTAGGTAGCCTATAGTGCAAGGTGCAGTGTAATTAAAATATTGGACATGTACTTTTAAGTTTTACATATCCTGGTAATGAAACACTCCTAAATTTGTTTTTCACTACTGTGAGGACTACCCCTCCTGTAGGATAACTTTGGGTTGCCTTATTACATTTAATAAGTGCTAACTTTTGATTGGGAACAGGTAAACATTTCTCCTTTTGTGTCTGAGAAAGTGTAAATTAAAACCCTCTTTAATGATGAAGTCAGATTTTACGTCACAGTTTTGAAAATGCTACTTTTAGAAAGTTGGCATTTTCCTGCTCTTTGCCTTCTGGTGCCTGCACCCTGTCTTAGGTCACATGACTGGGTGTAACTGGATGTTAGGTTCTGTGAATTCCTCCCAGACAGTCACACAATGGAAGATGTAGGTTACCTAAATTGGCCATCTACTGGCAGGCTGGAGGGTGGAGCTGGGCCAAGCCCACTTGCAGCTGAATCGGCTGTGCTCTGCCTTTACGCACAGGGATTGTCACCTCTACATTGTCTCTGCAGTCAGATAGGAGACAGGGCAGGGAGAGTCAGGAAATTCCAAGCACTTCAAAGAGAAACCTTTAGAAACATCTCCTAACTTCAAAGAAGGCACCAGGTAGAAAAATCGTGCCCTCAGACTGATTCTTCAGTTCACTTTCTGGACCTGGAGAAGGACTCTTAGAGGACTGCCTGCTGCTGTGTAGTCAACAATGCTGCTTTGCTGCACCTGGAAAGACTGGTTTGTTGCCTGGAGCCTGCTTTGAACCCTCAGAGGTCTGCTCTGCTGTTTGAGCCCTGCTTCCTCTCCTGAACCCATGACTACCAGAGTGACCCCAAGGGCTAGTTTGTTGGCCCCCTGCTCAGAGCCAAAAGGATATAAAAGGCTCCCACCATCTTGAACCCTTACCTGGACCCAGCCTGAATGAGTCCTGAACCACCAAGTGGTGATTCACTACTTCTGGTGGTTATGGTGTTAAATGTGCTTAGATAGCCAAAATCCAAAACTTGGGCGTAGAAATTCTTTTGCTAAAAACTGTTCTTAGAACCGAGGGAAAACTGGGAACAATCTGCTTGTTGATCCACACAAGGTGCATTTCCGCTAAGCCCGACTTTGCAGCTCTGCAGCAGCAAATCTTGTTTAGCGGTCCTGTGCCAAAAGGGTATCCGACCTCTTAAAACTGTCTTCAGCTACAGCATCTTGCCTCGTCCAGCTGGAGATTTTTGATTTCCCAAAAAGTGGCCAAGTCTGAACATAGAAATCTTCACGTGACTTTGTTCAACAGCTCTCCGATGGTGACACTCCTTCCTCGGACAACGCCTGAAGCCTTGCCCCACTGAACTTTACCTTTTTAGAACATTATTCTTGAAAATTCTTTTAAGTCTCAAGGTAAGCGCCAACTGGGCCCAATTCACTGTTTGTATCCATCGGTCATATTTTTTGTCTTTCACCCAGTTTTGCACAACTAGATGTACGCGGTTGGCGCTTTGATCTTTTAGGTGCTATTTTTGTATTGGTGTCAAATAATTTATTAAGATTTACTCTATTCTTCTAAATTAGTGTGTGATTTTTCTTGTGTTGTGTTTTCAATTTATTACAGTTTGTGTGCTGCATAAATACTTTACACATTGCCTCTAAGTTAAGCCTGACTGCTTTTTGTTTCAAGCTACCCAGGGTAAGCACAAGTTAATTTAGTGACTTTTTGTGGTTCACCCTCCCAGGGATTGTGGCTATTGCTTGACCATGGCTCACACCCCAGTCAACCAACAATGCAATTTCTCATGGTAGCCAAGGCATATGTTAAGATATAAATAAGTTAATCTCCAGTGAACAAATGCAGTCTACTGTAATTAATCAAATTCAGTTAAACATCATATACATTAAGAAATATCATCTGGCAGTGCATCCAAAATCCAATCGTACCAGACTTCATCCTCATATGTGGGCCTAGAGAGTGTGTTCTTATAATATGAGGTTAATAATATAAAATGGAAGATGCTTTAGGGTATGGACCCTGGCTCCTACTCAGTATATCCAAGGAACTATTGAAAATAGTTGTCGATAAATCCCCACGGGTCTCTGTACATCATAAATGGATTGCCCTTTCCTTAAACATGTTTAAACTTCCTGTTTGGCGTATCTTGAGATCAGTTATATATTGATAATCTAAACGCAGTTATTTAGTCCCACCCATAGGATGATTAGGGATTTGGGGGCTTATTTACAAGCCCTTTGGGCCACGAGTGCGTCACGTTGTGTGACGCAACGGCGGCGTAACCTGCTGCGTGATATTTATAAGCACACATAAAGCCACCCTGCGTGACTTTACACGTGCTTGTAAATATTGCCCCTTTTCACGCAACACTTTGCGTGTTAGGGGCGTGACATGGGTGTTGCTGTGGGTGTTCCCACGCAACACCCATGCCCACTGATGCATTTCCAGATTTACGAGCAATCGTACACCTAGAAATGTGTCAGAATGCTACACCACCCAAGGGGTGGTGTAGCGAGGTGCAACGAGGAGAAATGTTTTAATTTCTCCTAGTTTGTTTCCTCTTTCCATGCGTGCTCCATTCTACAGCACACATTGGAAGAGGAAATCACCTCAATTGATTGTTTTTGTGCAGGAAGGTGCCGCTTCCTGCACAGAAACAATCTCCCCATGATGCAGGCATCCTTGCACCATGGTGCAAGGGTGCCTGCGTTGGCGCATGGCAGCAGTTTGTGCACCAATCGCAGGGAAAAGCACAGAGATGCGACATTTTGTTGTAAATATGTCGCATCCCTGCACTTCCAAACTAACGCAGCGCGGCGGTAGAAAAATTACTTGCGGCACCATGCTGCGTTAGTTTCTCGTAAATAGGGCCCTTGATCTTTATCTTGAAATTGTAGCAGATCATGCCAAACTTCATTGTATAAAAAATAATGCTTTACCTTTGGGTATGTACTGTCAACATTAATAGCTCTCAAGTGCTCCATTACTCTCTTTTTAACAGGGGGGTACTACCCACCCAGCGTTTGGCCACAAAATACACTGTATAATCTGGGTTGCGAGTGAGGGTTTTCTTAGATTGTCTGTCGACATTGGCATGTGGTGTGTCATATTAATTTCTATTGCTGCTGTGTTTACATGCTTAACATTTAATACATATAAAGAACCCTCCTTCTCATTTTAATCATATTTTACTATCTGTGACTGAAAGGTATCTATGAGAGACTGGACTGTCTTTCGTTGCTCTGGATCACCTATGTGTGATCTTGGTAGCAGGACATGCATCGGGCCTGTGATTTATGAAGTTGCAAGATGCCCAAATGTGTTTTGTGTTGCGATGATGAGACCCATAGTTTCTCATAGGAAAATTTGTCTCCTACATTAGTCGTTACTTTTAAAGTTTGTTTATTTCCTTTAACATCTAGACGTACTTTTAAACCTTTTCATGCGCTCCTTTAAGTAGTCCTCTTATTATTTTTTAGAGAATAGAGTCTTTTTTGTTTCTTTTTAAAAAATGTAATAATTTTTATTGGGAATGAAAAGAGAATACAGAGATTACAGGTATTGTAAGAAAGAAAGATATCATTAAATTATCATATTGAATAATAACAATATCCTAGTGAAAAACACATGACAGAGATATAGCACAATAAAAGTATGACATTGCTATGAGATAAAAACTGTAAAATATAATTGTATGCTATAGGGTAAATGAAGAAGGAAATATAGAACCAACCTTAATAATAATTATATAATTATATTATGTATTTTTATGTAGAAAAGACAGAAAGAGGGGAAAGGAAGAAATAATAACAAAGAAAAGAAAAGAAAAGAAAAGGAGGGAAGAAGTAAATAGGAATTAGGATAAAGAGGAGTGCGAAGATAGAAAAGTAGTAAAAGGTAGCCAGAGTAAATCAGATTTGATTTTCTGGGATAACAGTGAAGAGGAGACAGTAGATATTCTATGTTCATCACATATAAAATTCCACCATGTTAGCATACATATTTTAGAGTTATCTTTCCAACAAGTTAGAATAACCTTAAAAGCAAGAGCAATAAAAAGATCAAATAATTTTACCTTCAGTGAAGTAACGTGGGAATCAACAGATAGGGATCGAAGAAAAACATTCTGGATGGATAGAGGGATGTTGCAATTAAATATCTTCATGCACTTAGACCAAACAGAATTCCAAAAATTAAGAACATTGGGGCAGTAGTATAATAAGTGAAGTAATGAGCAATTAGAGGAGAGACAAGACCAACAAAGAGGAGAGGTGGAAGGATTAATTTTATGGACAAAAACGGGAGTACGGATAGCTCTGTTGTATAGAAAAAAATAGGGACTGAGTAATATTGGCAGCTTTGGAGGTAGTAAAAATTGTATGCCATACTTTATCCCATTGTAAAGTTGGGAGGGACATCGAAAGGTCTTGTTCCCATGCTATTTCAGTTGAGGAATTTAGTCTATCAGGGATAGGGGCAGATAAGAGTTTATATATGAGAGCAGCTTTAGGATTAGAATCAGAAGAAAGGTTATAAACAGGAGTAGAGGGAGTGAACGGAGTAGAGTCAGCAGGGAAACATTTGAAGTGCCTGTGACAATTGGGAGTACTGGGAAAGACAAGAGGAGGGTAGATCATATCGTTCCTGCAATGTTTTGAAGGATATAACAGAATTTTGGGAAATTAGCTGATGGACGTATAGGATGTCCTTTTCTTTCCAGTACTTGAAATAGAATGATTTGTGGCGAAACCTAATAAATTTGTTGTACAAGATAGAAGATGCAAGGAAAGCTCGATAAAAGTTAGAGCCAGAGGTGAACAAAGAATGTAATAAGTGTTGGGAATATTTTAAAATAGGGTATTTAGAAATGAATGTACAATTGAACATAAAACAAATATCATAAAAGGAAAATCCATTTAGTAGTGAACGTTCCAAATTAATCCAGCTGGGTGTAGAGGAGTCTTGATACTGTCTATCTAGAGCATTTATTTGTCTGATTTAGAAAGCAGTATGATACAATTTAAAATTAGGAAAACGCACACCTCCCTCTTTCTTGGGTTTATTTAATTTGATTAAAGCAATATGAGCAGGTTTATCATTCCAGAGAAATTTAGTACAAAGAGACTTAATTTGATTAAAATAGTAATTGGGAATTTTGAAGGGTAACATGGAGAGCAAAAAAAGAATAGGAGGTGTAATCATCATTTTAACGGTATCCAATCTGCCCCACCAGGACAAGTGGAGAGGAGACCAAGAAGAAAGCAAGTTTTGAATCTTAAGTTTTAGTGCGCTGAAATTGTGAGTAAGGGTTTGAGAGATGGTGGATGAAAACCAGACACCTAGATATTTAATCTTAGATGGACACCATATAAAAGTGTCGGAAAACATAAATTGGTAACATAGGGAATTTAAAGGTAAGATTTCAGTTTTGGAGAAATTCAGTTTATAACCAGATAATTTAGAATATAAATCAATCTCCTGTAAAAAGGGAGGTAGGGAAGTTAAAAGATTCGAGAGGTAAATCAGAATATCATCTGCATAAGCGGATTATTTGGTAACGCAGGTAGTATGTTAAAAACCAGTTATCAAGGAATTACAGTGAATTCGTTCAAGGAAGGGTTCGAGACAAGGAAGGAATAAAAGAGAAGAAAGGGGACAACCTTGTCTCGTTCCTCTATGTAAATTAAAATAAGAGGATGAAAATCCACTGACAGAGATAAAAGCCTGCGGTTTTGAATATAGTAATTTAATAAATGAAATAAATTTAGGGCCAAAACCGAATCAATGTAAAGTTTTGAACATAAATTGCCAATTTATTTGGTCAAATGCTTTTTCAGCATCTAAAGATAATGCAGCAAGAGGATCAGGATATCTCCTCCCTAATATGAGAATGTTGGAGAACATCCTGGCATTATCTGAGGCAAGCCTACCCTTATTGAAACCATATTGATCGGGTTTAATTAGATGGGGAATAACATCATCCAATCTAGAGGCAAGAATTTTTGTAAAGATTTTGCAATCGTAATTAATTAATGAGATGGGTCGATAATTTTGACAGAGAGTATGGTCTTTACCAGGTTTAGGAATAATAATAATGAGTGCATCTAAAAAGGAACCTACAGGTTTAGAATTAGATAGAAAGGAAGTGAAAAGCTCAAGTAAATGTGGTGCAAAGGTTGGTGAAAAAGGGGAAATGAGTTTAATGGAAAAGCCATCAGGGCCTTAGCTCTTTTCAGGGATTTGATGGCATCCAAAATTTCTTGAATAGTTAAGTCCTTTTCAAGAAGGGCCATAGCGTCCGCTATAGATGGAGGAGAGGGGAGACCATCGAAGAATGATTTGATATGGTGTTCAGAGGGGCGGATATCCTCAGTGTAGAAAGAGTTATAATAGGACTGAAAAGCATTAACAATGTCTAAGTCAGAGTTGAGTAATTTATTAGTAAGGTCACAGCGAATAGGTCCAATAGTTTTCCTTTCTGATTTAACTTTTAAATAATTAGCCAACATTTTGCCGGCTTTATTCTGAGCCCCATGAAATTTGGATTTTATTTTGAGGAGGATATTACATGCGTCAATGGTAGCTAATTTATTTAAAGTAGACTTAGCTTTAATAAGATCACAAAGGTGGGAGGAGGATTTAGAGGTGCAGTAAATATGTTCGAGAGTTTTAATATGATTTGGGGTAGAAAGATACTGGGGGCAGATTTACAAGCCCCTTGCGTCACTTTTTTGGACGCAACGGCGGCGCAAAAAATGCGGCCTATTTACAACGTGACGCATCTAGGGAGATGCGTCACGTTGTAAAGCCCTGCATCACATTATACCTGCGTCAGGTATAATGTATGCAGGGTGGGCGTTCCCACGCAGGAAGGCCTCGTAAAAGTGACGCAGTGAAATCCACACTGCGTCAAAACCTTACGCCTGCTTGAAGCAGGCGTAAGTAGTGACGCAGTGTAGTGGGAATAGGCCTCAACACGCATTGCAGGAATTGCGCCGTGCTTGCGACACAACTTCAGCAATGCGTGACTTTTACCCCAACAGATGCGTCAGAATTTCTGACCCATCTGTCAATCCTTGCAGCCATGGTGCATCCATGGTGGCGCAGGGGTTTCTCAGAGTGACGCAGGGAAAGTGGCGCATCTCTACAAATGCGTCACTTTCTTGTAAATCTGCCCCTATGAGTTCAACAGCTTCTTCTTTCTTTTCTTTTTTTTTTAAACAATTTTTATTTTTCAACAAAATTGCATCGGTACATAGCAATATCACAACCGTATTAAGGCTCCCAATACATGACTCCATCATCTTTACACCCACATCATAATGAGCACAGATTACATCATTTCGCTGTTCCCGGTCAGTGTCCAACCAGCTGTGCGGTATAGCACAAAGCTGGGGGAAAAAAAATAAAAAATTACATACATCAGTAAAATATGAAATGAATGAGGCCCAGCGGACATATCCCTCTTAGTTTGTCGGTGAAGAGGGCTCAACAATATCTGTTAGCAGAGACATCAAAGTGTGCCTTTCACGCCGCAATTCTATAGTAGGTGAGATGCAGATGTCCCCTCTGTATTTATTCCTCTTTCCCCACTTGTGATCCCATTTCCTAGGGCAACCTCTTCCCTTGAACACAGCCTTCTCTGCAATCATTGCACTGTCCATATCTTTGGCCCAGTCGCGCAGCAGCAGGACCGTGTCCACCCCCCATTTCTGTGCAATATTTCGTTTCGCAATAGCCCAACCCATCGAGGCCCACGCCTGCTCCGCCTGGGAGAGGTCAGTAACCTCCCATATATTAAGTAGACAGAGTTGGGGAGATGGCTTTAGGGGCTTATCGCATGTCCTTTCCATTTGCCGTGTGACTTTTCCCCAATAGCGCTGAATTTGTGGGCATTCCCATAGTATGTGAACGAAAGTGCCAGTTTCATTACAATGACGGAGACAGAGCGGGTCGGGCCGCCTACCCAGTCTAAATAGGAGTTTAGCATCAAAATAGACTCAGTGGAGGATTTTCAGCTGAATGAGACATAGTCTCATGGGGATGGCTACTTCTCTTGGGGAGGCCAGCGCGTCTCGCCAGACCTCGTCATCAATACTTCCCAGGTCCGACTCCCATCCCACAGGTAGTCTCTGCATCGGATCCACACGATTATTTACCAATTTTTTTATAAGTGAGGGATATTGCCTTGTGGTCCATGGGGTCTAGTATCAACCGGTCCTCTAGGGGGGAAGACTCAGGTAGAGGGAGCCCCTTTGGCATGGCAGCCGATATGGCGTATCAACACAACTGGAGCAACAGGGGGAGAAAAAGCCAGGCCACCCCCCACTCAACACACTGTAAACAACAAGAGGCCTGACTAAATTTAAACGCCTATTACTAAAAACTTGACACTAGAGGGGTTACCCATATTTTTCATACTCCCTCACAAAAGCGATCCCTATCGCTAATCAAAGTGTCATGGCGTTCCAATTTATAACAGAAATGTCAATACGACATCATAGGACCACTCCCACCCAAACATAAAAAAGTGTGAGAGAGGAGAGAAAGCACCTCACGGTCGTAACACCAAGGGGGTTGCTGGTTGGTACTCACTAGCACACCCACTTATCATCATCGGTTACTTTCTTTCCCTACAAGAAAAGAAAAGTGTGTGTTCTATCGTGAAAATCTCGAAAACCTGAAGAAAAGGAAGAAGACAGTGAAACCTAAATGTGAATGAACTGTCAGTGCATAATGTCACTACAAGTGCCCACTGGACCCCGTGAGAATAAAGATATAATTCCCACCATTAAAAAGCGGTACAGCTTACTAGCTTGACGTGACTTTATTAAGCGCTGTAGGCTGTCCCAATTAAAAATGGTTTCAATCAAACCATATTCAATTTCCAAAGTTTTTAGTAATAGGCGTTTAAATTTAGTCAGGCCTCTTGTTGTTTACAGCCGATATGGCGTGACTGATCTAAAGGTATCTGAAGGTCTCCGTGTGTGTCAATTGGTACTTTATCTGGAGGTCAGCGAATGTGGCCAGTTTCCCTTTCACCCACATCTCCCCTACCGTGGATATCCCGATTGTGTCCCATTTATCAAACCCAGGGCATTTACTAATTCGTCCCAGTATATCAGGTTCCCAGAGTGGAGTTGCTTTAGTCAAACGGTTATGCCAACCCAACTTCCTTGTGACTCCATGCCAGACCTCAACCGTTCGGGCTGTGGGGCCTGTCAAGCTAAGCTTACGGGGATTGGTATACAATGCCCTAGAGTAGCCGCCCTGTCCCATGAGCCAGTGATCTGTGCGAAAATTGGGGTCGTCATGTGGGCCAAACACCCACCTATTTATTGCTGTCAATTGTGAAGCTTGATAATAGAGTCGTATGTCTGGCAAACCTATGCCACCGTCATACCATCCCATGGTGAGCTTGTTCATTGCAATACGTGGCGGACGGTCCTCCCACAGTAACCCCCGCACAACGCTATCAATTTGGGAGAAATAGGAGTCTGGGATAGAATTGGGAGTGTTCTGTAACGCATAAAGAAAGCGCGGGAGCGCGAGCATCTTAAAAAGGGACGCACGCCCCAGGAGAGTAAGAGGGAGAGATCGCCAGTGTAGAGCATCTGATTTGAGACGTTGGAGAGGCCCCAGCAGATTCTGTTAGAAGAAAAGGTTAGCATCCGGGGTAACAAAGATACCCAGGTAGCGAAAGCCCTGAGTCGCCACCGGAATCGCATAGCCCCGGGTACTGGGCGGGGGGTCACCCCATAAGACATACATCTGAGATTTGGGCCAGTTTATCTTGTATCCGGAGTGTGCGCCAAATATATGAAATATGTGGAGCACCCGCTGCAGAGAACGCGCTGGAGAGGCTAAATAAAGAAGAATGTCGTCCGCGTACAGCGAGATGCGGTCCTCGTGATCTATCGTTCATTTAAGTCCCCGTATTGCTGGATCTCCCCTAACCCAAATTGCCAGTGGCTCTAATACCAGGGCGAAGAGGAGCGGAGACAGCGGGCAACCTTGTCTCGTGCCCCGTCGGAGGGGAAAGGTGGGTGAGCGGTGCTTGTTGACGGTGACATGCGCGGTAGGTTGTGTATACAGTAACCTGATCCATCGTATCACCTTGGGTCCAAACCCCATGCGAGCTAACACGGCAAAGAGAAAATCCCATTCAATGGTGTCAAATGCCATAGTGGCATCTAATGACAATAAGATCGCTTCTTCCCTGATAGTCTCTAGTCTATCAAGGGCCCCGTTCACCCATCGCAAATTCCGGGCCGTGTTCCTTCCCGGCATAAATCCGGACTGGTCCGGATGAATCAGTCCGGTGATACAAGGAGGGAGTCGATTGGCCAGTAGTTTGGCCAAGATCTTAGCCTCAACGGTAAGGAGGGAGATAGACCGGTATGATTTACAGTCTTCCGCTGGTTTATTTGGTTTATGGACAACCACTATAGAAGCGGTTCGGATGTCTGCCGGAAGGAGTCCCGACTCAAAACATTCCATGTACATACTCAACAAGTGGGGAGCTAACTTAGCGGCCATGGGTTTAAAAAGCTCGATGGGGAGTCCGTTAGGACCCATCGCTTTGCCGGAGCGGACATCCTGTATGGCCTTCTGAATCTCCGTCTCAGTAATGTCCACTTCTAGGGCGTCTCTATTTTGTGGGGAGAGACTCACCACATTTATAGTGGGAAGGAGATCGGCCGACAGCGGGGCTTGAGATGTCTCTGATATGTTATAAACCTCCTCAAAATGGGAAGCAAAGGTGTCAGCAATTTTTTGAGGGTCGGTGAGAAGTGCACCGTCAGGGCCTGCTATCGCATGGACCCATCGCGCGGCTTGTTCCTTGCATTCCAGCCACGCCAGGAGTTTACCCGTGCGTTCACCCTGCTCATAGATTCTGTGACGGGTAGATAGGGAGCGCGCCGTGGCTTCTTCTAAAAGAAGTTGCCTATAGTCCTGCCGTCTCATGTTTAAACTATGTTGGGCTTCAGGATCGGGGGCACGTGCAACAGCCTCTTCCCTGGCCAATATATCTGCTTCCATCTCTACCACCCTCCTAGAGCGCTCAGTCCTATGTCCCACCATCAACGACAGTGCCCTGCCCTTGATAACAGCGCCAAACGCTCCCAAGAGTATCCCTGCCAAATCGACTGAACCCTCATTTTCTGCAAAGAAGTAATCAGTATCTTTGAGTAGTGCCTCTTTGATGTGAGGTATCTTTAGCGCCCACGGCTGTATAGTAAGGGTACCGTGGCGTCTGGCCTGCTGTAGGCCGAGAGTAGTAAGAATGGGCGAATGATCAGATATCCTGCGTGCCAAGCAACTGGACATATTGAAAGCATGCACATCTTGTGCATGTGTAAACATGTAATCGATTCGAGATTGGCTACTGTGAGCCCCCGATTGGAACGTGAAGTGAGTATGGAGCGGGTTCAGCCACCTCCAGATGTCCACAACGCCAAGGGCGCTAGCGAACTCGTGGAGCTGCGAGCCCCGCGGCGGGTCCTCTCGAGGTGGGAGACGGTCCCGAGATCCATCCATAGTTAAATTAAAGTCACCCCCCAGTATCAAAACTCCCAAGGGTAATTCCAGTAGTAGAGCCCCTAAGTCTCGTAGTGTCAATCGCTGTAACCCAGGGGGGGCATATACGGAGTCTACATTAAGGACACGGCCCTCCCAGGTGCCCGTGACAGCTGAGTATCTACCCTGAGCGTCGGTCCAGGTGTTGTGTATCATATATGGGCAGCCTTTGCGGAGGAGGATCCCCACCCCCCTTGAGCTCGAGGAAAATCCTGAGTGAACTATCATTCGGTAACCCCTTCTGTTCAGGGCCCCACATGAGTTCCCTACCAAGTGCGTCTCCTGGAGCATCACCATGTCCAGCTCCTGCCGTTTGATATACTGCAACACAATACCCCTCTTAATCTTGTCCCCCAGGCCATTAACATTCCAAGTCAATAAGTTAAGAGCTACGCCAGGTGCCATCTAATCATTTTGTTGGGAAAAGAGATCATCCAGAGGGACCCATCCGCCAATGTGCCCCCAGAGCCCCCCTCCATCGCATGATAGAAGCTAGTTGGTGGACAGGAACAGCTCAAGTGGAGTTCGTATTCACAAGGGACAGTGGGATCAGCTGCTTCACCGGAGAACCAAGCATGGCAATGTACCGATACAGAAAACAAAAGAAACATAAACAACAAACCCCTCCCCCCCTCCCAGTGTGGACCCCCCCACCCTGCTTCCCTGCACGACGGGTCTGGAACCACCCGCCACCCCCAACTTGCAGAGTGCCTGTCGCCCACCCTTATCAACTTCGGGTACGTGAACAACCCCACTCCCTAACGCAACAATCCACAATCCTAGTAACTAGCCCCGGCCAATAAGCCCCGAGGGCGGAACATACTTAAACAAATGTCAGGTTACACAGTGCAAGTACAGAGCATAGGTATCAGACATATCAGGTCAATTAAGGATCATATAGAAAAAATTCGATTCCATCAAGCAATACATGAAGAAACTACAGCTGGAGTACAACACCTATTCCCCAGCTAAATGTGAAAGGCAAAGACTTAACAGACAGTCCCTCTTATGTATGCAGTGTTCGTAGTCACCCCGTAGGGCTCTGAGAGTCTGAATCAGGATGAGGAGGGGACCGTCACTGTTGACGCCGGTCGCTGGCTCCGTCGGCCGCAGATATAAGTTTGTGTGACCGCTTACCAACTGTACGCCAGCTGTCAAGCCAGTCCCAGGCGTCCTCAGGTCTCGTGAAGAACCACAGTTTGCCATCTGATTCTACCCGGAGTTTTACTGGGAACAACATGGCATATTTGATCTCTTGGTCTCTGAGAGCCCGCTTCACTTCCAAGAAGCTACGACGTTGTTTTTGGACCCTCAAGGTGAAATCCGGGAAGAAGGACACCTTACTGTTTTCGAATGTCAGCGGGGGGGCCGCCCGCGCAGTCTGGAGGATCACGTCGCGGTCCCGAAAATTAAACATTCGGGCAAGAAGCGGTCGGGGAGGGGCACCCGGCTTCGGTCTACCCCCAGGTACACGGTGAGCTCGTTCAATGGAGAAACACTTGGACAGTCCTCGTGGTTGAAGTCGCTGTAGGATCAGCTCCTCAACGAACAGGTCGGCTGCCGGCCCCTCCGCTCGTTCCGGAATGCCAAGAATCTGAACGTTGTTGCGCCTCATTCTGCCTTCATATTCGTCCAGTTGCAGGGTCATTGCCTCATGGGAAGTTTGCAGTTCGGTCACCTGTTTTTTAAGAAGGGCTGTATCCTTCACCAGATCCTTAGTGGAGTTCTCAACAGTACTCACTCGATCCGCCATTTTCCTCATGTCTTCCCTAATTAAGGCCACTTCCGCGGCGACTGTGTCTATCCGGGTTTCGAGAGAGTTCTGTACCGTGGTTATAGCCGCTAAAATATCCTTGTTCGTAGGCTCTGGGCTCTCACTCTGGGCTGCGGCAGTGCCCTGGCCTCCCTCTTGAGTCTTCTGCCACGCAAATTTGTCCAATTTGGCCTGCATGGCAGTTCGCCCGCTGCGGCCCGTCACCATGCTTGCTCCGCCGAAGAGTGTGCGGTGGAGGGCCGGGATACTCCAGCTACTTACCGCCGCCTGCAGTGGGACCCCCCATCCGGCCTGTCGGTTTTGGCAAAGGGCACCCCAACCCCCAAGCCGATGGATCGCTGATTAGCACCACTCAGCAGCGCAGAGGGGTCTGGTCGCCCACAGTGACGCGGTAGCCGGAGGCCCCAGCTCCCTTTTGATCAGTAGGCCACAGTACGGATAGTCCACCTCCGGATAGTCCCGATGAATCCCCTTTAGGTCCAGCCCCAGGACTGATTACCAGCTGGAGCACCAATCAGTCTCCTCCCCATGGAGATCTACAATGTTGCCTTCTTCACCCCTCTCAGCCGAAGGAAAAGGCCGCAAATTCCGCGGGACCCCACTGATCACTCACGCCGATGCTGTTTAAACACAATGGGCAGCAAGTAGGAGATTGTGGCTCCTCCGGACTCCCAGTACTCCGTGGAGGCCGTTGCGCACTCTGTGTAGCCCTTCTCCTCCCTCTGGGGGTTCCACATGTGAGCGGGTCTATTTTCGTTCGTAACGACGGCCCGCAGGTCTGCTTACGGGTGTGGTGGGGCAGGTAGGATAGGGACCGCGTTAGTTTCTAGGGCTGCGGGGGAAGCCCGCTCCTGTTCTCATGCCCCGTCAAACTGTGGGCTATGGCGGCAATGGGGGAATCGGCCTCAGCCAGCGCTAGACTTTTCGCCTTCCCCGGCGTCCACCAACCTGCCGGGATGCACCACCGGATGCCTCCTGTGCGTTCGCCGTCCCCAGGGGTACGGGCGCCGCCCGTCCGCCATTTCCGAGTCCAACCGCAGCCCAGGCCTCAGCCGCGGCGTTGCGTAGATCTCCTCCGCTGAGGAGCGACACACTCCTCCGGCGCAGTTACGTTGGGCAGCACGAGCGATGGCCGCATCCACCCAAGGGCCCCTTTGATTCCTCCCAAAGTTCGTATGTTCCCGGGGCAGCAGCAACAAACTTCGTTAAGCCCCTCGAAAAGGAGATTTGGCCGGGGCAGATGAGTTTAAACGGATATTTCAGGAGTGGCGCAGCGGAGCTCGGCTACCGTGCGGCCATTCCCGTCGGCAGTTGGCCACGCCCCCCCAGCTTCTTCTTTCTGGCAGTATAAGCAATGGTGAAGGCTCTAAAGGAGGCTTTAAAAGCATCCCAGTTGTTGTGGATGGAGGTATCACTGGGTTTGTTAAATTGAAAAAATTCTTTTATAAAGGCAGTAGCTTCTAACATAAAGCTTTTGTCAGATAGTAAAGTGTTGTTGAAACTCCATCGGGCATGCTTGGGAATAGCAAGAGACAAATCAAAAGAGGACATAACAGGAGCATGATCAGAAATAAAAATGGAGCCAATCTCGGAGGACTGAATGGAGGGGAGTAAAGATTTTGAGACCAAAATATAATCAATACGAGACATAGTGTGGTGTACATTTGAAT
Source organism: Calotriton arnoldi (assembly GCA_963921515.1). Lineage (NCBI taxonomy): Eukaryota > Metazoa > Chordata > Amphibia > Caudata > Salamandridae > Calotriton > Calotriton arnoldi. Next base: position 605,099 of record CAWUFW010011333.1, read on the forward strand.
AAAAAGTAAATTCATATTTATCACGATTACTAGTTTTCCATACATCATAGAATGGATTTCCTATCAGAAAAGGGTCTAGCCAATCATTAAAATCACCAGCAACAATAATATTAGGATTATTAATGGAAGATAATTTTAGTTTGATATTGTGCCAAAAAGTTGGGTCAGATTTAACCAGACCATAAATATTGAAAAAAGTGATCTGTTTATTATGAATAGAGGCATTAAGTATTACCCATCGTCCACTTGAATTACATTCAGTTGATATAACTTGAATTTTTAAAGATTTGTGACATAAAATGGCAACACCACCCTTTCGGTCAACAGCAGGAGAAAAAACAACCTGACCCACCCACCCACTGACGTTTAAGTTTAATTTATTCAGCATCATTACAATGAGTTTCCTGTAAAAAAGCAATTTGACAGTTACGTTTTGATAGATGTGAAATTACCTTTTGACGTTTGACAGGATGACCCAGACCATGGATGTTCCAAGAGACAATATTAAACATGATGACGAATATAGACAAGGGTGCAGGAACAGAGATGACGAACTGCAGATACAACAAAGGAAACAAAAGGACACCATTTGTCAAAAATTATATAACATGAAGGAGCTACCAGTAGAGTGAGTAGTAAGGGCAAATAAGCACTCATGCACTTGCAGAAAAGAGAAGAGCAGGATAAAAAAAGAAGGAGGAAAATGGAGAGAAGAATCAAGGGAGAAAAGGAATGAGGGAAAAATAGAGAAAATAAAGAAACAAAGAGACAGATCAAGGTTAAAAAACCAGATCTGATGTAAAAGGGAAGAAAAATGATAATCAGGCATGTCAGCACTCAGAAACAAGTACAACAATGGAGAGAAAAAATAAGAATATATTAGATAAAATCAGGCCATATAACTCGTACTAAAGAATAAAAGTTAAAGAATGAGAGAATGCAATAGGATCAACTTGGCATTGTTAAGGACATTGTGAATTTGTGTCCATAGGTGACTTGGTGATATTTTGCAAAAACAGTTTAAGTTTAGCTGGATCTTCAAACGAACGAGAGACACCATCATGAGTGATTTTACAGAAACAAGGATGAAGAATGCTATAACGAATATTCAAAGATCTTAGTTGAGGACAGAGAGCAAGGAACTCTTTACGTCTAACATTAGTTGTGTTGGATATGTCTTGAGAAATGTAAATGTTATGGCCAGGCCAGGCCAGACAAGACGACCCTTCTCTCTGGCAATTTTCAGGACTCGCATCAGATCAGTGAATTCTAGAAAGAGCATTATAATACCACGAGGTCTGGTAGATTGAGGTTGAGGTCAACCTAAGCGGTGTGCTCGTTGAATGTTAAGAGGAGCAGAGGACTGTAGGTTGAGAAAATCAGGCAGGAATTTCTTCAGGAAGGAGAGAAGATCAGGGCTTTCAATATTCTCTGGTAAGCCGTAGAGACGAAGATTATTCCTCCTATTGCGATTTTCAAGGTCTTCAGTATGAAGCTTGAGTTTATGAATTTCTTGTTCCAGTATGGGTATTTTGGTAGTCAAGTCCTGAAGGAGACCCACGCATTGTTCCATTTCAAGCATTTTGCTTTCCATATTGATCCAACGGTCTTCAATCTGTTGTAATTTCTTATTGGTGGTGTGCATGAAAGGTTTAAGGGCACATAGTTCCTCTAAAATGGTATCCAAGACTGGATTAGGAGATGACTGGATTGGAGATGGAGGGTCACCTTTGGCTCTTTTAGGTTTGGTACCAGAGGAGGATGCTTTGGCAAGGTTGAGAGAGTCGCTGGTCATCTTGAAGGCGTGCACCGGTCAATGAATAGGCTTTTTGGAAGAGGACAGCCTGCCCATATATCAAGCCACTGATATAAAAGAGATCTATGTTGCCTTGCAGATTATACAAACAGTTAAGGAGAAAAGCGATTAGTTATGGATAGTAGATATTAAAGGCATTTCCTGAAGAATGGAGTACAGACTCGAACAGCGTATCAATAAAAAGTAGGTCACTCGTGCCCGAAGAGAAGAGCCAATACAGTTGATGCAAAGAAGAATGAGATTTCAGGGGCACTTGTTAGCGCGCAGATACACTTCAAGAAACCAGTTTAGAGAGCATTGGGTGAGGTCACAAGGCGACCATGAAGTAAGTTATAAGCTCAGTAAGAAGGCTGAATACAACGGCCAGCCGCCATTTTGTTTTGTTGGTAAAGGCGCGTCTCTGCAATAAAGTATACTTAGATTTCCAAGGTTTCTGTTAAGATTTCTTCAGTTGTCTTAGCACGTCTCAACACACTTGAGGATGTAAGAATTGTTGTAGCAAGATTCTGCTTACGCCCCAAGCAGTATAGAAGATTCCGCTAAAATAGAGACGCAATCAATCCACCACCATCCTACATAGAAGCCCGTTAACCAGGCTATAGAAAGGCTGGCAGCTGTTCGCTGGGTATTGAAGTAGCAGTTGCGGATGTAATATGAAGCTTATAACTGAAGAGTATCTGCTAATAGTATTTTAGAAATACTGTGCTATCAGTGCATAGTGTTTAATATACAGATAGGAAGTCCATGAGGCAGATAGACTCATATGCACATATTGATATTGTTGTGAAAAGGCTGATTTCTTACAAAGGACAAAGTCTTGAAGAAATTGGTGAGGAGGAAGAATACAGGCTCACCCAAGCAACGAAGGCATTTTCCTGCAGAGCTGCAGATCCGAAGCGAGCAGTAAACCAACAAAATGGCGGCCGCTCGCAGTTGTGTAAAAATGTCAGCGTGACTGCAGCATCGAAAGGACGATAGTTCAGAGGCTTTCTTTAGCCTGCAGGAACGCCGCCGTAATTAACTTCCTGAGACCAGCTTAGGGAGCACTGGGCATGGTCTCAAAGCGGCCGTAAAAGAAGCAGAAAGCTCAGTGAGCTCAAAGGACTGCCACCATCTTGCCTCAGCGCTCAACTCTTTTTTTGTTTCTAACCCAATAATCTCCACTACGGATGTGTTCTCCGAAGCAGTAAATCCCAATCAAGGAATGAGACGTGGGTGTTCCAAGGCATAGTTTGCCTTGAACATTTGGGAAACCCACGAACATTTAGGGGCACTCACAAACTCCTCTTCCTCCCCTTTGTATCCGAGAAAGGAGGGCGAAGAGGAAGGGGTTTCTCCACGGAGAAAAGTATTTTCCCCGAACAAGGAAAAAAGCTTGCTTTTGCACAGGAAATCTTATTCCCCCTGTGCCGACTGCTCTGCTATGGAGAACTCCACACAGCTGGAATAGGATCCAGCTGTAAAAGTCTCCTAAATTCCCAGAGGTATGCCTGGTGCTGCTGTCAAAGTGTAATCCTGAGAATGTTGACAAATAGAAAAAAACAGGAAAAGCATGTTCATGTGAAGGAAGAAATCTCCACTTGTACTTTTCCTACTTGTTTGTTAATTTGGACAATTATATATAACTTTTTGTACACATATTTTTCTTAGTTTTTGGGTTTAGAGGTGTTTGTGATTATTAACTCCATTTTCCTCTTCTTGTGTTTGAATTGTTTACAAGTGTATGTAGAGTATTATTTATTGTGTGTTTATGTTGTGATTCATTCCACTTATCTTTTCCTCTTTGCCATCTTTGCCTTTTTGCAGGCACTTTCTCTTAGAATGTGTTGTGAATCTTTGTTTTCAAGGTGTGAAAACATACAGGGCCTCATTTACTATATTTTGACGCATTGCAGCGCAGCAAGCCTTCCTGCTGCGCTGACGTGCATCAAAATAAAAGGGCAGGAATGCACTGTATCTACAAGATATGGCACATTCCGGTCATTCTTCTCTGCACCTGCGCACAAACAGCAGCCATGTGCGAACGCAGACACCCTTGAGCCATGATGCAAGGGTGCTTGCGTTGCAGGGATGATTGTTTATGTGCAGGAAGGGACACCTTCCTGCACATAAACACTCATGAAAGACGATTTGCTCCTTCTGTGTGTGCTGCAGAATGCAGTACACATATAAAGAGCAAAAAACGAGGAGGAGAAATAAAAGTATTTCTCCTCGTTGCGCCCCTCTACACCTCCCATGGGGAGCCGTAGGATTCTGACGCAATCCCAGGTTTACGACTCTTTGTAAATCTGGGAATGTGTCAGGTTCCATGGATGTTTTGTGGGAACACCCACAGCAACACGCATGGAACGCCCCTTTATGGAGAGTGATCCGTGAAAGGGGCCCATGTTTACGAGGCCAAGAAAAGTCGCGCAGGGTGACTTTACGTGGCCTTGTAAATATGGACAGGCACACTAGGCCACAAGTGCGTCTAAAAAAGTGATGCTCTGGTGGGCCCTATGGGCTTGTAAATGAGGTCCGCACTGTATATATTCTTTATTAGTTTAATACTTGCCATTCATATGGAGTATGAAAATAATGAAAGTGGTAAAGGTTAAGTAGTGTAAATTAATGCATTTGGGCATTGTCTGTGATTGACAAGGTGTGTGAGAACAGTAAAAGTGGTTATAAGGCAATTTGCTGAGGTCTAAATGTTTTATTGGTACATAAAGTGGCTTCACGTAAAAATGATAAAAGTTGTGTTTCAGCTTACTGATGTTTAGAAGTATTGTGTATTGATGAAGTTGTTGAATTTTAAAACGATTTACATACACTGAGTTGTCTTGAATTTAGTTGTTAAACTATATAATGCTTTGAAGACATATTGCTCAAGTGTGATGTGATTAATATATTGTACGTTGTCGTAATAAATGGTTGTGAGTCAAAGTGGAAATCTTTAAAATCTATATGTGTTCCTAAAGATGATCGAAATGTAGGTGTCTATTGTCTGGATATATACAGTTATGTTCAGCATAATGATGGAGGGTTTCCTATCCTATTCACTACACCACTCCTCGGCATACTGAATGGCAAAAAAGTGTAAATGTTTAAGGGGGATATTCACAAGGACTTATCTCCGAGTTATCGCCAACTTAACGCAACAAAAGTGGTGACAGATTTAACACCCCATTCACAAGCGGTTGCAAACTGCAGACAACGCAAGTATTCCCGCGATAACTGCCTCAACATTTACCTCCACGGGTGACCCCACCAACTAACCCTAATGAGATGCAGAGTAGGCGTTCCCGTGCAAAAACACACAAAAACACCACAACACCACTTTCACAACGAACTGCCAGATCTGCGATGCGAACCAAAAACAGGCGATAAGCCGCGGTAGCAGCAGGGAATTAACACCTGCCTTTTGCTGGTGTTGAGCAGGATGACTATCTGCAGCATGAAAGGGAGCCCAGGCCAGAGCCACATCTGAAGACCCACAGATGCCGTGGAGACAATGATCATGCAGCTCGGAGACCCATGAGGGCCACAACACCCACCGCCACCACCCCCAGGCCCGCCACCACCCCCAGGACCCGCCCCAGGCCCCCTCCCCTGGACAAACACATACCGTGCACGACACAAGAGCCACAAAGAGCGCATGACGTCTCACAATGACAAACACATATGTTGAGACAGAAGAACGAGAAACACTCACTCAACATTGAAGTAACAACCAAAACCTTTATTGAAATACAACACAAAACACAAATGCGGTAGACTCCTGTCGGGTCCGTCCGGGACAATCATGATGTCACAGCCTGGAAAATAAAGCACAAAATCAGAACGTGTGTCATGCGCACATCAAAGGAGCGAGACACAGAGAAACAGAGAAGGAAAGAAAGGCAGAGAGAGAAAGAGAGAGAGAAAGAAAGAAAGGGAGAGGGAGAGAAGGAAAGGAAGGGAGAGGGAGAGAGAGAGAGAGAGAGAGAGAGAAGGAAATGAAAGGAAGGGAGAGGGAGAGGGAGAGAGGGAGAGGGAGAGAGAAGGAAAGGAAGGGAGAGTGAAAGTGAAATGAAGAGAGAGAGAGAGAGAAGGAAGGACACTGCCGCCCGCGCACCCAGGCACCACTGCTCACCTGCTGCCACCGGTGTGCCTCCAAACAAGTGCCGGGATACACTGCAAGCCACCAGGTCTGCAACCTGTAACCGAGGCAAGAGTCAATCATGTCAGAGTCCATCCCACTGCACACGGCAACAACGCCTGTCCGCCCCTGCGCACACATGCAGCCGCACCCTAGCCCCTCCCACCATCCAGCGCTGGCTGTCCGCCCTTGCGCACCCCGGCCCCAATGCTCACCTTTCGCCGATGGTGTGTCCACCAGTGGGAACACCACGTGCCCGTGCAAGCTCCAGGCCCCGGTCCCGCCACCATGGCATGCTCCACATCATGCGGACCCGCACCGCGGCCCAGCAGGTCCCACACATGGTGCTGAGTCCTGAGGCATCAATGGCAGAGACCACATCACTGCACACGTCATCATCGCAGGCTGCACACCCGCTCAGCAATGTTGGTGCCACTAACCCTGTTCAACCCCAGTCAGCGCCACGTGGTGGTAGGCCCGTGACGGCCGCAAGGCTTCGGGTGCCACTAACGCTGTGCAACCCCAGTCAGCGCCACATGGTGGTAGGCCCGTGCGGCTGCAAGGCCTCGGGTGCCACTAACCCTGTGCGCAACAACTCATGGGCCCTTCATGATTGAGCCCCGTGGTACGTCCGTCATCCAGTCACCTCCGGCAGTGGGGAATGTGACGTTGCCGGCCCCTCATATACTCGGGGTCACATGGCCTGTGATGCCTGCCCCGGATGGGTGTGGTGTGTGTGCAAACCTGCCCTCAGGGAGTGGCCGCGACATGCTGACAACTAGACCAGCGACCTGCAGACCACTAGCGAGTAAACCTGTGACATGTGGTTATGTGGCCCCCCCCTTGAAGCGTAAGCGGAGTGGTCTGTCCTGGCGTACGCCGGACCAGCGCAGGGCTTGCAACAACGACTCGAGGGCTGTGGGCGTGGTGCAGTCCATGTCCGGACAAGGAAGTGACTAATGCATGTGTCCCTGTTGTGGTGTCTACAGCACCCGCAACGCAATCAGCAACGTAGCACACTGTGACTGGAATCCCACTAGATGAGCATCATTGACGTTAGGGGGAATCACTGACCCTACATTCATCCACACATTCATACTTGAATGATGAAAGACATGACACAGCAGTGCATTACTGAATGTTTATTGCACATCCAGTGGATTTCAGCAGCTGGAGCAGTACAGGGCCATGCCAACCCCACTTCACAACATGGGCCCGTGGAGGGACAGCCAGAGTCCATCGGGGAATGACAAGGACAGAGGATGAGGAAGAGTACAGTCCGCAGTCTGGTCGCCGTGTCATTGGTCACCAAACAGGATATGGAAGTCCATGTCGCGGTTCAAGGTGAGTGTCGCAGAGTGTATCGGGAGGTCATGTGGCCATGTGCGGCACCAAGGAGCAACAGGCCAGGTGGCGGAAATGAATGCTAGTGCCTCCTTCTGATCCCAAATCCAGCCACGTCCTCGGATGTGTGCCCTGCCCCACCTGTGGGTGGTGCTGTTCCGGCTGCAGCACTGTGTGCCACTGACACATCAGGGGCCGGAGGTGGATTGCCGGCCGCTCTGTGTGGCAGTGACACATCAGGTGCTGGAGGTGGAATGTCTGCCGCACTGTGGGACACGGACACACCAGGGGGCGGAGATGTGGATGGTGTAGGGGCAGCAGCATTCATCTGCGCCACGCCTTGTGGCAGCAATGCCATGATGAGGACATGCAGGGCATGGTAGATCCCAGCTACATTTAGCTGATGTGCAGCGGTGGCTGCCATCCTTTCCGCCTCCATCCGCACCATGTCCTCCATGAGCCTCAGCATGCGTGCCATCTCCTGGCTGAGATCGCTGGAGCCACTCTGAGCGGACAGGTGTTCTTGTCTCCGAGTCATGACTCCAGCAATGTCAGCCAGGGCTCGTTGGAAACCATGGAGCGGTGTGTGGGTGTCCGTTAGGGACTGGAGGTGGTCCCTGATGGGACTCAGACACCCATGGATGGCGTCCAGTTTGGTAGCCATGAGGTCGAACCCCACCCGCACCTGCTCAGCCATCTCCCTCTGGACCGCCAACACACGGCGTTGGAAGGCCATGTGTTGTTCGGGGGGGTCTTGGGAGACAGCCGGGGTTGTGGGTGCCTCCTGCTGGGTGGTTTGTGGAGTGGGTGGGGTCTCCTCGATGCAGCTGGGCTGCCCTGGTCCTGGAGGTGATTTGCGGATGAGTTCCATGATGTCTTGGAGGGCTTGGGTGTCGATGCTGGTGGTGTCCTCCTCGTCATCAGTGAAGAGTGGCTGGGACTGCTCTGCAGGTGGCATTGACGGTGCCCCTGCAATGTGAAGGGGAGATGCTGTGTTACAATGTGTCCTCATGTATGTGGCCGCATGGTACATGTTGATATTCAGACAGCATGGCAATGTACATTGTGACAGTGTGTAGATCAGGGCCATGATCCAGAGTCATTGTGGGTGTGCACTGTGCTCTGCTTGATTGTGCATGTGTGCCATTGTGCCCATCTCCCCCCGTCCCCCCAGTACCTGGTGGTTACTCACCCTGTTGCTGTGGTGTTGTGTCATGTCGAGCAGTGTCCGGTCCCCCGACTCCTGACTCTCCACACTGATGACTGTCCACACCAGCTCCTCCATGTCATCCAGCTCCAGCTGTGGCGCTGGGCTCCCACCTCCAGTCTGCATTGCTGCCTTCTGGTTGCCTGCGAGTTTTTCCTTGGTCTTGCGCTTGATGTCAATCCATCGCCTCTTGTCCTCGTCCATTGACCGCTTGTGCTCTCCAACGGCATTCACCTTGTCCACGATGGACCGCCATAATCCATTTTTGGTGCCCAACGACACATTGGAGGCGACGAACAGTTGTTGATGGTGTTCTATCGCCTCCGTGACCAGGATCCTATTCTCCTGCGGACTAAACTTCGTCTTCCTCTTCTTCTTGTCCTTGCCCTTCCTTGTCCCCGAGCTCCCGGGCTGGTCGTCCGGGGTGCTTGTGGGGCTGCGCTCGTCCTCTGCGCCTACTCCGGCTGCCTCCATGGTGCTTCGGTGTTGGTCATTTTGTGTTTGTGTGTTTTTTCTCCTTTTGTAGTGATTTTCCCGCCTGCCGTGTGTGTATGGCAGGCCTGGCGCTGCTTATCGCTGATTTCCTCATCACGAATGGGCTCATCGCACGTTTTTTGGTGTTGGGGTTTGTGTTTTTATCTCCGTTGAGGTGGTTGTATCGCGGACACTGGCCGCGGTTTCCGGAGACTATCACATGGTACCGCCGTGTTGTGAATTCCACGTTAACACGGGGTTATTTTCCCGCGATAGACTGCGATGTGTGAAGTTGCGTTAACATTTTTTAGAGATGTTTAGCACACGTTCTTGTGAATATCCCCCTAAGTGTACATTTACTCTTAGGTGTAGTAGTAAATACACACTTGTATATCTACAGGTGCATATTTACCTTTGTTCATCGGGCATCATATGTACATGAAGTGCGCTTTTCTATAGGGGTAGTTTATGCACATAATAGAGAAGTGATGTGAATATTGGGGAGAGGAGTTGGCCTAACGGCTAGGCCGTTCGACCTCGGACCTGGGGAACTGGGTTCGAGGCTCGGTAATGACGCTGAACATCCTGTGATTCTGGGCAAATCACTTAATCTCCCCGTGCCTAACAAAAATGAATGTGTGTCCTCATGTAACGTAACTGGTGCTATGTAAAGCGCTCTGATACCCGATTCGGTTGCCGGTCAAGTTCGCGCTATATAAAACTCTGCATAAAAAATATGGCAGGTGAAAATAGGAAGTGTGGCTGTGATGCAACTTGATGAGGATCAAATATGTTTTGTGTTCAAAAGGGACCAAAATGTAGGCATCTGGTGATTGTGGAATTTAACGGGAAAGGAGTTAAGATGCATTGTGAGAACAGTTAACGTAGTTGCGAGACAACCTGCTGATTTTAAAAAGTACTTTATGTGTATAAACTGATCAATATGGTGGGATTATGAGGATAGGTACTGAGGTGCAAAATTATTCTGGATACCGAGATTGTCTATGTGTGGCTATGTGCGAACTACACCTAAAGACATGGACATCCCCACTTTTTGGGCCTGTATCATAAAGCTGCATCAGTGGTTGTCTGACAACTTCCTGATGTTTAACCCACAAAATATTAATCTCTTCTCCTCGACCCCAAAAGAAAAATCGAATTTGACCCAGTACTCCTGAAAGAACTTAAGATAGAAGGCTTCTCTCTCTGTCTATCCCACACCATAAATTCATTGGGTTTCATGTTGGATAGCTAAACCTAGCACAATCATCAAGCCTTTATCTGCACTCACTAAGGATGATAAAAACATTTCTATAAATCAATTAAAAACATGCCATAATCATCTCCCCTATTGACTTCGGAAACACCATTCTGACCAAAGCCTTTAATCTACACTTGCAGCAATCAACGTGGTCTTTCAATACACATCCAAACTAGTCTTATCTATATAGAAATTGGAGCAAATCTCTCTCATCCTATAACAACTTCACTTGTTACCCTTGGGAGCAAATAGGAAAGATCAAATAGTCACCCAACAATGTAAAACGAGGCCATGTGCAGGATTGTTTTATCTAGTGCCAAACTCCTACCAATAAATTAGTGCGGATGCGTGAAAAAGAAGGAAGAGTAGGTAACAGAAGTGCTGGACTGTGTTTTATGCTCTCATCATATTAACTTGTCAAGAACGGAAACGATAATCCACAGTGAAAACAGGTCAAGAGTCTACTGTGCAAAAGGGGCCTGTGAGATTTCACTGATCTACAGAGTAAACAATATGCTATTATTGTTCAGATATGTACACACAGTAAGCCCACTGTTTACATTATAAACATTCTCCAACCCCGCCGGGGTCGGGTTGTTGCAAAACTAATCTTCTATAATTAGGGCACTAGTCAGCCATCCTGGGTTTGTTTGATGTGCCTACTGTGCAGTCTAGGAATAATGTAACCACAATTTCTACAAAGTACGTTTTTTAAACCCAGAATAACTGGAAGGCAAACTAATAGTATTAATGCTAATAATAGTATTGGATATACCAAGATGAGGTCCTTCCCTTTCATGTTACTGCATCCTTGTGCTCTGCTGGGCCAATCATCCGGATGCACACAAAGCGTAAAATCTTGAACTTTTATACAATGTTCACAAAAATGTTGAAAGGAAAATAAAAGCAATTCTAGTGTGGCTAGTGTGCTATATTTCTTTCAGCACAGCTTTGAAAATATCGAGAAAGCAATCATTTTATCAGTTTCCATTTTATGATAAGAATTGTAGATCCTCATATAATGTATGAAAGGTGCATCTTCCATGCAGTTTAGGTGTAAGAATAATGGGCCAGATGTACAACAGATTTGCGAGTCGCCAAGTGGTTGCAATACGTTTTGCGAATGCTAAAATGGCCGTACGCGATGAACGACAAGCATTCGTAAAACAAAAATAGCGATGTGAGCGATTTGCCACTCACTGAGAATTGCGACTGGATTTTGCGAGTTGCAATTAGAGAATCTCTACTTGCGAGTCGCAAACGACATGTACAAGCGAGTCGCAAATTGTGAGTACTCTCAAAACGGCTCGTTTGCACATGGAATTTACCACCAATTGAAAACAGGTGGTAACATGGCCCAAACTAAAAAAACAGCTCCAGAATACATCAGGGACATTCACAATGGCTGCCCTTTATGTGATAGCGAGGAGGATGCACATAATGGCTGCACAGGAGAGGAGGCGGATACAGGAGAGGATATTCAGAGTCAGGCTGACCATGTTTGAGAAGACAGAGGAAGAGATATATGAGCAATACAGGTTGAGTAGCAATGTGATCTTGGATCTAATAGTTACCCTAAAGCCGCACCTTGAAAGCAGTACGCAGCAATGCAATGCAATCCCCACTCATATTCAGGAGCTGTGCTCCCGCCACCTATTGGCCAGTGGCAGTTACCAAAATGTCATAGCAGTGGTCAAAGCGGTGTTGTAGAGAAGTGTTAGAATTGACTCGCAAAACTGCTGTATTACTCGCATATTACTCCATTGAAAGTTAGCATTGATATAGCTAATGCAGTATTATTGTATTGTGTGCATACGCGAGCAGAGGATGTAGGTATTATGTTTGTTAGGTTAACATCCCTGCCGCCATTTTGTCATGCCTAGACGCCATTTTATATTACAATCGAAACTGTTACTTATTCATTTACGAGAAATGGGCTTTGGTAAGTTTCGCTTCTCCAATGTCGAAAACTCAATCATTATTGCATTCTTCTGCTGTTTCATCAAGGCCTTCTCCCACCTGTGGTATGGGAGGATGAGCTAGACGACCTTGGGCAGTAGATAGCTTGTGCCAGGCTGTGGAATCGAAACTCATATTCTGTACCTCCATTGTATTACGACAGCTACCAGTGTTTTTCCATAATAGGCGGGTCTTAGAGGGCTCTGCAACATACATAATGTAACTTTATGCTTGCTAGAGTCAGTCCCTCGTCAGCCATCACTGGAGGCTGGTCAGACTGGACTCCACTGCAGTGTATCTTATGAATAAACTAGTCTATATGCATTCTCTACTGCGTCATCGACTCTTCATTGGACAGAAGGCTAGTGGAGGTCTAGAGTGACCCGGTGGCCCTAAATGGGTCACTTCCTTCAGTTGGCGCCCAAACAGGGACCCCACCACGTGACCCATCTCGCCCGTAGATGGGTTGTAGGGGTCGGGGTTGCGTCTGGTCGGATGGGCGGATCGGGGTACCCCACACGATCGAGCCTAGTTCTCGCAGCTGCCACGCCTGTCTGATCGGGCGGCTCCTCGTCTAGTGGTCATCTCAGCTGGGGTGCTGAAAAGGCGAAACCCTTGAATCTGACCGTTTTGTTCTGAAGAGTCGGCAGTGGAGAATAATCTTGTTCGACCTGTGTGCACCAGGTGAGCTCATCTTGATTCTTGGTAAGTGCGGCGCCGTCTTGGTTAACTTGGTAGGTCTGCAGACCCTTGTGATACGGAGCGTTTTTAGAACGTTCCGCCATGCCACCTGGTAATTTGGTATATTCTTGAAAAGGCCTGGGGCTAGAGCCTATCTTGTTTTGGTACAGTCTGCGGACTGTCTTGTCTTGGTGCAGTCTGAGGACTGACTTGTTTTGGTGCAGTTTCCGGACTGCTTCTTAAGAGCTCTTTGTTCGTGTTTTTGTTGTGTGTGTGTTTTGATTTAGTGATTAGTGAATGTGTCTGATGCTAAGATGCCTGGTTGGAGTAAAATGTGGTGTGTTGGGTGTTGTGGACGCTCTGCGGAGCTTCTGTTGGAGGAACGACAACCTGCACCTCCAGAAGGCACTCCGAGTTTCGAGATGTATGTGAAGCATGGTATTGGCCCTATTATGTTCTGTACATTATGGCACAAATATACGAGAGACAATGCTGAGCTTCAGTGGCCACTAAATGGTACTTTTGATGAACAGAAATTGAATTATTTACAGGACAAATTATTTGCTAGAAGAAGTAGGCAGTCGATGTTTGACACTCTACAGGGATGGCAGAAGGAAGCTAAGCAGAGGCGTATAAAGGCCGAGAAGGCATCTAGGAAGAAAGCAATGCAGACAGTTGTGCAGAAAGCAGTAGCTTATGATAAAGAGCGAACAGAGAATGGCATTGAATGTGCTGATAGGAAGTTTTGATTACAATGTAACAACTCTTATGTGGTTAGAGAGGAAGAGGATCCTTTTGTGGACGAACTGTTGGAAACACGTCCCCCATCTCCGTACGCCCCACAGAGATTATATCCAGATGTTCCGGCGTCCCAGCCTTCGAATGTTCCCCCACTTTCCTCAAGCCTTCCTGTGAGTTCGACAGCCTCGGCTCCTGCTTTGTCTATTTCTTCTCCTGTTCTACCAACTGCGAGTGTGGTGACTGCAGGCACCCCCGCAACACCTGTTATTTCTGCCCCGTTTTCTCCCCTTCTCTTACTCCTTCTACACAGCCACTGTTGACATTGTCTCCTATGTCTGTTTCTACTATGTCGTCCCCAAGTCTTTCGTCTGTTGTACTGAACAGTGTGCAGACACCAGCACGGGGGTCAGATGTAGGGAAGTGGGCGGCAGTGCGAGATCGAATGGAACAGGTGTTGACGCGATCAAATGTGGGAGAAGAGAAAAAGATGGTTGTGCATCAGGCAGCGCAGTGGGTTCGGAGCCCGATTTATAGTGCGTAGGATATATGGAGTGTGATGAAAGATTTTGATCCATTTGTGCAGCAGCATGCCCTTCAACATATGTCAGCTACGATGATCAGTTTGTGGGAACAGTGCAATGGGGGCACTGCCCCTCAAATAATTTATGGTATTCGAGATCACGTATATTCGGCAGATCTGGCCCCTTTGGAAGTTCTTGGTAATGTTGGGATGCTGCTTGGTTATAGAGAAAGATTACAGCAATGTACTCCGGTTAGTATACCCCAGTATCCGTTGAGGGAGGTGCATCCTATTTTTCACCCTTGAGATTCCAGAGCAGCGGAATCAAAGAAATGAGGTGGTCCAACAACGGGTGGCGGCCCATTTTCAGGAACAGTGGGTTTATACTCCATGGAAAAGAAGTGAGGTATTGGCCCTTAAAAGCCAGTTACCTGACCCAAGAAAGAATCCTACAGCATATTATAAGGAATTGACAGAGGCAGCCTCTTCGTCGGTTATGACACTTGCAGATATAGGGATTTTCTTTGGGTTATTGGTCCTGGTGGACATATGGAGGCAGGTGCATACCCAAGATCATAGAGTGGAATTGGGAGGTACTTGGGAAGAAATCAAAGGATGGGATGCAGAGCGGAAGCCAGGTGAGAAACCTAGAGCTGAGATCTTGGCTTTGCCGAATCGCATCATTACGTATATGCATTCACTCATTTTACCCCGACGGGTGGATTGGGATAAGCTAACGGCATGTAAACAGAAGAAAGAGGAAAGTGGGTCTGATTTCTTTACTAGGTTTTAAGGAATTTTCTTGGATTTTAGTGGACAGGATTTGTCAGTGGAAGGGGGTGTTCGTTTGTTTGTTAAAAGTTTTGTTACAAACTTGCTTCCAGAGATTGCGGCCCGGCTGCAGGCGTCAGAGAGTACGTGGACAACATCCTCCCCTTCGGTGATATTGAGTATGGCTCAGTATTATGAACATCGTGAAAATGAGGAAAAGGATAAGGTGGAAAAGAATAATAAGGATTTTAAAACAAGGGTGTTGCTGCAGCAAGTTGCCAGAGGGTCTGGAAGGGGAAGTGGTGGTGGTGGCCCAACGCAGAGAGGGCGAGGAGTTGGTAGAGGTGGTGCACCTCTTGGGCGAAATCAGTGTGCTTATTGTAAAAAGGAGGGACATTGGCGGAGTGAGTGCCCTGATTTATTGCAAAAACTTGCAGTCCCTAGCGGACGAGGTTCGCGAGGCAGGGGTCATTATGAGACTAGCAGGGATGAGGCATCAGCAGGTGTGTCCACAGGGGGTCGTTCT
The DNA here is from genome assembly GCA_963921515.1 of Calotriton arnoldi. Classification (NCBI taxonomy): domain Eukaryota; kingdom Metazoa; phylum Chordata; class Amphibia; order Caudata; family Salamandridae; genus Calotriton; species Calotriton arnoldi. The sequence continues at coordinate 620,519 of CAWUFW010011333.1, forward strand.
GACTCGAACTATTTTGATGACCCCCATGGGAGACAGTACTGTCATGATGATTATGATATGGAAGATGCTGCGGGGATGTCCTATGGCTAGGATAGCCAGGGACAGGGACCAGTTCAAATTCCTGTAGATCAGTGTGGTCCTTATGTCACGGCAGATTTGCATGGTTCAGCACAGAAATATATGGTGGATACAGGTGCGATGAATAGCTCTGTTTCTCAGCGATACAAAAGGGGATGATGGACGGAACGTTTGAGCCAATCAAACACTCACCCCCAGTCAACTGATCTGGGTTTAATCCATCATCATTCTTTAGCTCACTCCACCACCCCAGTTCAGACATGGCCATATGCAAATCAGTCTGACCCTGTTCCTCATGGGAACAGTCCAGCCCGAACTGCCAAGCCATGTCTTCCCTGGACTGGAAACAAGCATCCTAGGACCGGTTTCTGGCATTTCAGCCGTCATCAGCCAGGCTTGCTTGAATCCAGTGGCAAAGTGAGCAAGGGACCCACGTCTGGGCATACCCCCGCCAACTTAGGGCGACCAAAGCGATACAAAAGGGGATGATGGACGGAACGCTTGAGCCAATCAAACACTCACCCCCAGTCAACTGATCTGGGTTTAATCCATCATCATTCTTTAGCTCACTCCACCACCCCAGTTCAGACATGGCCATATGCAAATCAGTCTGACCCTGTTCCTCATGGGAACAGTCCAGCCCGAACTGCCAAGCCATGTCTTCCCTGGACCGGAAACAAGCATCCTAGGACCGGTTTCTGGCATTTCAGCCGTCATCAGCCAGGCTTGCTTGAATCCAGTGGCAAAGTGAGCAAGGGACCCACGCCTGGGCATACCCCCGCCAACTTAGGGCGACCAAAGCGATACAAAAAGGGGATGATGGACGGAACGCTTGAGCCAATCAAACACTCACCCCCAGTCAACTGATCTGGGTTTAATCCATCATCATTCTTTAGCTCACTCCACCACCCCAGTTCAGACATGGCCATATGCAAATCAGTCTGACCCTGTTCCTCATGGGAACAGTCCAGCCCGAACTGCCAAGCCATGTCTTCCCTGGACCGGAAACAAGCATCCTAGGACCGGTTTCTGGCATTTCAGCCGTCATCAGCCAGGCTTGCTTGAATCCAGTGGCAAAGTGAGCAAGGGACCCACGCCTGGGCATACCCCGCCAACTTAGGGCGACCAAAGCGATACAAAAGGGGATGATGGACGGAACGCTTGAGCCAATCAAACACTCACCCCCAGTCAACTGATCTGGGTTTAATCCATCATCATTCTTTAGCTCACTCCACCACCCCAGTTCAGACATGGCCATATGCAAATCAGTCTGACCCTGTTCCTCATGGGAACAGTCCAGCCCGAACTGCCAAGCCATGTCTTCCCTGGACCGGAAACAAGCATCCTAGGACCGGTTTCTGGCATTTCAGCCGTCATCAGCCAGGCTTGCTTGAATCCAGTGGCAAAGTGAGCAAGGGACCCACGTCTGGGCATACCCCCGCCAACTTAGGGCGACCAAAGCGATACAAAAGGGGATGATGGACGGAACGCTTGAGCCAATCAAACACTCACCCCCAGTCAACTGATCTGGGTTTAATCCATCATCATTCTTTAGCTCACTCCACCACCCCAGTTCAGACATGGCCATATGCAAATCAGTCTGACCCTGTTCCTCATGGGAACAGTCCAGCCCGAACTGCCAAGCCATGTCTTCCCTGGACCGGAAACAAGCATCCTAGGACCGGTTTCTGGCATTTCAGCCGTCATCAGCCAGGCTTGCTTGAATCCAGTGGCAAAGTGAGCAAGGGACCCACGTCTGGGCATACCCCCGCCAACTTAGGGCGACCAAAGCGATACAAAAGGGGATGATGGACGGAACGCTTGAGCCAATCAAACACTCACCCCCAGTCAACTGATCTGGGTTTAATCCATCATCATTCTTTAGCTCACTCCACCACCCCAGTTCAGACATGGCCATATGCAAATCAGTCTGACCCTGTTCCTCATGGGAACAGTCCAGCCCGAACTGCCAAGCCATGTCTTCCCTGGACCGGAAACAAGCATCCTAGGACCGGTTTCTGGCATTTCAGCCGTCATCAGCCAGGCTTGCTTGAATCCAGTGGCAAAGTGAGCAAGGGACCCACGTCTGGGCATACCCCCGCCAACTTAGGGCGACCAAAGCGATACAAAAGGGGATGATGGACGGAACGTTTGAGCCAATCAAACACTCACCCCCAGTCAACTGATCTGGGTTTAATCCATCATCATTCTTTAGCTCACTCCACCACCCCAGTTCAGACATGGCCATATGCAAATCAGTCTGACCCTGTTCCTCATGGGAACAGTCCAGCCCGAACTGCCAAGCCATGTCTTCCCTGGACCGGAAACAAGCATCCTAGGACCGGTTTCTGGCATTTCAGCCGTCATCAGCCAGGCTTGCTTGAATCCAGTGGCAAAGTGAGCAAGGGACCCACGTCTGGGCATACCCCGCCAACTTAGGGCGACTCAAAGCGATACAAAAGGGGATGATGGACGGAACGCTTGAGCCAATCAAACACTCACCCCCAGTCAACTGATCTGGGTTTAATCCATCATCATTCTTTAGCTCACTCCACCACCCCAGTTCAGACATGGCCATATGCAAATCAGTCTGACCCTGTTCCTC